>PVJH01003684.1:17685-137811 GCA_004026705.1 Nesogale talazaci | reverse complement strand
ACCAAGACCCACCTGACAGCAGCAATGCTGCCCCTCATTCCCTGCCCTGATCTCAAGCCAGTGCCAGATAGTAGCAGAGCTAGTGTAAGATAGTAAATGTTCCGCTAAGGCCTTTGGGCATGACTGGGAAGAGAATGGCACCAATTTTAAGACTCTTCTGCTGAGTGTTGTGGCCAGATCTGTGTTTTGAAATATGCCCAGTGCTGGTGGTGAAGGTGGTGGTAAGAGTGGTGGTGGAGTGGTGGTAGTGGTGATATTGATGTTATGGTTGCTGGCATTGGTCGTGGTGGCAGGGGTGGTGATGGTGTTGCGGTGATAAGCATGGTGATGGGGGAGGTGGTGTTGGTGGGGAAGGCAGTGGTGATGTGATGAGGGTGATGATGATCGTGGTGGTGGGGGAGGATGGTATTATTCCATCATTGGTGATTGTGGTGGTGGTGGTGGTGGAGGTCATGGTCATAGTGGTGATGATGGTGGTGTGATGTTGGTGAAGATGATGTTGATGTGGGAGGTGAAGAGGGTGGTGATGGTGAAGGGGGTGATGATGTTGGTGAAGAGAGTGGTGGTGCTGTTGCTCCTGCTGTTTGTGTCATTGGTGGAGGTGCTGCTGTAGCTGAAGTCATTTGGTTCGATGAAAAGAAGGAAAACCAGACTTGTCAGGAGACAAGTGGTCAGTGCACCCCCTGAGAGGCCATGGTTCCCAAGACAAGCAGTGGCTTGGTGGAAGAGGACAGTTGGGAGCGTTGGTGAAGAAATGGAATCCAAGATCCTCGTGGGCTGACTGCATCAAAGTGGCCTCACCGAGGATTCAGAGCGACTGAGCAAAATGAGGACAGGGACCAACTGGCGTTGCAGAAGCCAACGCGCGGCAGCTTCTCCCTGCCCTGCCCTTCCCATTCTCCTCTTAGCGGCATGAAAGTCAGGACTTCAGGTTTGGGGGAACACGTGCTTGTGATCTATCAGGGGCCAGACCTGTTGAGTCAAGGCTGTGGAGGCAGAGAGCGAACTCAGTCTGGGCCGGCTCTGCTAGCCAAAGCTGGGCTGCTTCTGATGCTTCTCTGAATGGGGCGTTTTCAAAGCTGTCAAAATAGTGCTCGAAAAAATACCTCACCTGGAAAAATTCCCAGGAAGCCTTTCTGTCTTCTTCTCTCTCCCCAGAGGCGTAAAGGCTCCCTTTACTCGAGTCAGCTTCGTTTAGCAATCCTGACGTTGAAGGAAAGATCTGGCAGGCTTTTAAGAGGATCGTGAAGGATCTGATATATGCCTTAATCTGATGTTGAATGGTGTCTGAATGCCTCACACACCAGTCAGGAGGCATATCTTCAGCAGGAAAAGAACAGGAAGTAGGAGGTGATGTCGACCTGCTCCTACCCAGCATGGTTGAAGTTTCTGCGCCTTTCCCGCCACATCTTTGGTTTTCTTATGGGAGAGACTGCTACTGACTGACCATGTGATCTCAGCACACCCTGGGAGACGCTCTAGGGGTAGCAGTCTCAAGAGGAATCACAGAGTGTTTGTGTGTGTGTGTGTGTGTGTGTGTGTGTAGCAGTTTCCAACCATTGAGCCTTTTTATGTGGTGTGAGAAAGGCAGCTAGCTGTCATACCCTGTGCTTCCGGTCTCCATGACAACCTTCCTAAGAAAGGGAAGGGAGGCTGAGCTTGCTCATAGTGCATACTGCCGTCAAGGAAACCATGTCTGGCCTCCTGCTCACATCACAAGACATGTCCCCATCCTGGAAGGCTGACACTCACATTCATGAGAGTCTCTTTGCCCATCCACGCAGGACAACCTGGCCCAGGTTTGCCCATCAGGGAGTGCTGGGAAGTCTGCACGGTTCAGGCCCAGCATGAGTTGCACAAGAAGAGTGAAGTCTCTATCACCCATCATGGTAGCACCCTCTCAAAGAAGAAAGCGCTGTGTCCATTACTGCAGGCCAACCTCCAGCCCGACAGGACGGATGACCATTTGCAACTTTGCCTGACACGATACATTAGCCAAATGAATGCACCTTCTGGAGGAACGCCTGCCGTCTGGAGAAGCCTGGCTGGCTTCTACGACAAGGCTCCACGGAGATCTCAAACAATCAATCAATCACCACCGTGCTTTTCTCCACGTTCTGAGATCATGGTCAACAAGAGTTCTATCTGGCTTCCAGAGGAGCAGCCCATGACCTTGCCATCCTGGAACTGGGACTTCATGTGGGGTCTGGTGACAGTGGGGCTCCCCCTGTGGAGGAGGGCAAGGGGGAGCAGGAGAGGACTGATGCTGAGGAGTGCATGCGTGCTTTAGAAGGTTTATCTCAGGGAGGAGCAATGAGTGTGCAGGTGGCTGGGGGTCTGGTGGTGTTTCCAACATTGCATGGTCACTAGGATAGCTAGGAATCAGAGGTGACGTGATGACATGTAAGGGAGCCTGGTGATGTAATAGTCCCAGGTTAGGCTGCTGTCCTAACAAAGTCATAGACACTCATCTGTATATAGAAAGAGATTGATATAAGGAACACTTGTATATTGAAGAAACATCCCAGCCCAGTCCAGATGAAGTCCATAAGTCTGATTCGTCCATATGTCCTACACCAGTCTATAAATTCTTCTGCAGATTTATGCAACACGTGAAATGATATCCAACGTGGGAAGATCACAGGCCAGAGGTTGGAAAGTTCTGTGGATCCAGAGGCAGTGGACACTTCTCAGTGCTGGTAGGGGTCTCCGTGTGTCTCCTCCAGCTCCTGGCTTTGGCTTCATCAGTGTAACTGTATCTGGCTTGTCATTAGGAATGTGCAGCAAGAGTGCATGTCCCACCTTGAGGGAGGAAGACAGGAGTTCCCAGAATTCTCAGAAGAAAGCCATGCCCATGCAGAGTCAAGTTTCGTTATGACCTGATTGGCAGGCTAGACTCCGCTCCTTCACTCAAGTTGACAGAGCATTGTGTAACTGCCACAACTTCTAACTGCAAACTCAGCAGTTCAAAACCACCAGTGGCTCCTGCAGAGAAAAACAGGTCTTTCAACTCTGGTAAAAATCTAGTCTCAGAAACCTACAGAGGTGGTCCCTAGGAGTCTGACATGAACTCAATGACAGCGAGTTTGTTGTTGTTGCTGTTGTTTTGACAGCACCTAACAGCAGCAATATATTTTAGAGTGAGGTGCTTCGGGGTGCTGGACAGTCCAAAGCAGACCCCATGGGTGTGGTGGAGTGGGTTAGGCTTCCTGCTGTTGAGCACAAGGTCATCCGTTTGCCATCCCAGGTGGCACTTCAGGAGAAGGAGGAAGCATTCTGCTCCTGTACAGATCGACATCTCTGAAATCCAAGCCCACAGCTCCACCTGGCCGCAGAGCATTGCCCCTGCACTGGGTAAGTCTGCTGCACCTGACCTCTTAAAAATGATGACCAGGAAGGATGTCACTTTGAGGACGATGGGCCCGGCCCAAGCCATGGTGTTTTCAATCAGCAACTACGCGGGAGAACGGTGGCATGGAATAAGGAAAGTTGAAGAAGCTTCGACAAGCTGGCATTGTGCTGCAGGTGAAGGATATGGACAGTCTCATGGAACCCCAAATGAACACAGTCATCAGGCGCCTTATAAGCAAGGATTACAAGACTTTGTCTCGTGGACTCTGGACACGTTGTCAGGAGAGACAAGCCCCCAGAGAAGGACGACGTGCTTGGTAGAGGACAGGCCAGTGATGAAGAGGAAGCCCTCAGGAAAATGGACAGACAGGGCATCTGCCATGATGCACTCACAGGGAACAACCTCTGGGAGGATGGTGCGGGACGGGGAGGGGTTTCTTGCTGCTGCATTCAAGGTTGCTGTGAGTCGTGAATCGGAGCAGCCACACGGGCCCCAAGGAGTCAGGGACCACTCAGTGCCGCGTGTTGAGAGGGTCACAGGCATGCATTGACAGACCAGGGATTTGAAGTCAGCAGCCACCCGCAGAATCGGGCAGGGCCTCTCTGTTTTCCCCCTTTCTCCCCCCAGGAGAGCCTACAGGGCAGTGCCGCTCTGTCCTGTGGGATTTCTCTGAGTCGCAATGGACTTGGCAGCCCTGAGTGTGGTCCCTGTGGGTCAGTCCTGTGGGAGGGGGTGCTGTGTATTTGCTTTAGAAATAAAGCTGGTTTAGAAATAAGTAGCGACACCTCTTCCCCTTTCCAGGGAGCAGCATCACACTTTATATGAAGGTAACTACTCCCATCTGTGCAGTCATTTGCCTCAGGGCAGGAGGATTCACCCCAAGATCCAGGTGTGACCCCTGAGTGGCTTAAGCCAGCTAGCAGGACACATCCAGAAGTGGCCACTTTAAGGATGGGCACAAACGTGTGACTAATTCCAGCCAAAAAGCCTGGGCGGAGACATCTTGGGGTTTCTGGGAAAGATGGTCCCTTGCTTTTCTGGCAACAGAACCAAGGAGAACATACCCAGCCCCTCCTGAGAGACTCCACGACATTCTAACTCTTCCTGGGGACTGTCGGTCTCCTCTGCCACCAGAGGAGGAGACCAGTGGCTCTGAAAGGCAGACAGTCACCATTCAACCCACTGCACCACCCAGACTCCTGCACACAATAAAGACGCAGTACAAAGCAGAATGAGATGGCCCGATATGGTCTTCTGAACAATATGGTCCCTGCATGATTGACATATGTATAGCTCGCCTTATGAACTGCCTTCCTGCCTCAGTGTGGGTCTTCAGGGTAAAATGTGAACCCAAAGACCACTGCTTCACAAAGTCACCCCGCCCAGGCAGGCTGGCCTCACACAGCTCTGCTTACTCTATCTGTCTCCTTCCACCCACTGCTGTCTTCTGTGAGCACTGAGCCCTTACAACAAACGAAAGGATGCTCTGGCTGCCTGGTCAGTCCTAACGTGTGTGTGTGTGTGTGTGTGTGTCTGATGAACAGAACAAAACTACCCCAAAGAATGTGCATCTCTACAGAAACAGACTAGTTGGTTGGTTGCAACCATCATGCTTCAGTGATGACCTCAAGACTTAATTGACTGTGCCACTAGGACTCTTATTAGCCATTAATGTATTGTTTGAAAGAATCGGAAACTCACCGCTATCGAGTCCATTCTGACCATAGCGACCCTACCCTACTGGGTAGAACAGAACCGCCCCTTGGGGTTTCTGAGACTGTACTTCTTTACAAGGGCAGCCAGACACTTCTTTCTCCTAAGCCGAGGGGCGGGGGGGGGGTGGACCATGGACCAGTTGGGACTAATGATCGCATCCTCCCAACTTACCCACGGGGCTTTATGCTCCCCCCTTTGGTAGAGCACTGCTGTGGGAGGCACATAACTAGCCTCTCTCTCCGAGGTCCCATCCTACTTTCACTCATCAGACAATGATCACGCTTGTTTCACATGCAGATATTTTCATCACCACTTCTTCATTGTTTCCAGGGATGAACATAAAGGGAGGACTCAAAATGGAATGAAAAGATGCCATCATGGAGAAATGGAATGGAAAGATGATGATATGTTTCCAGCAACTGTTTGAAATCCCCTGTGAAGCTTTCCAGGAGGCTGCACGAACTCACATCCAAGTCCTATAGGGAAATAGGCTTGCAGGGTATCTTAGTTTCTTTTCTTTCCTGAGCCTGTTCCTCATATGGGTCCATTTCTGCAGCCAGGTCCCTGCACAATTAGCTCCCCTGCCTGACTCATTGAAAGAACATGTTCTCCATCCCAGGAGACCGCCAAAGGACCCTGTACCCACAGGCATGAGGCCTGGGTGAAGGACAAGTGTTCCCCACCTCCTGTGGCTGTCCCTATTTGTGTGCTTGGGTTCTGGAAGTTTGTCAAAGTGAGACCATACTTGCATCATTGCCTGTTATTCCAGAAGAAAGAGACAGCATTCCTGATGAAGTCATTTGTACTTAGATGGAAAAAGAAAACAAGATTAAGTTGCCTGAACAAAGGATATAAATCTCCACTAGCGCTGTCATGTCCTAGTGAATGCAGCTTGAAGTCTGCTTTCTTTTGCTATTTGGTGAAACCAAGGACCAGAAGCAGCTTATCTGGTTAGCTTTTGTCTATAGAGAAGGTTTCTTCTATAGAGAGCCGAGTCACTGAGAAGCATTTTGCTACGCTTTCTCAGCATGCGTACATCCAACAGACTGGAGAGCGGTATGCCTCTCCATCAAGATGAACAGTAAAGGTGGTGAAGGTTAACTCACTAACCATCTGCTCTCTCCAAGTTTTGTTCTTCTTTAAAAAAAAATGAAGAGGTAGAAGAGAGAAAGAAAAAGAGAGAGGATGGAAGGAAGGAAGGAAGGGAGGAAACAGAACTCCCCTATCTATTATTTTTACTTTTGGGTGCTCTGGTTAACACGGGAATATTCCTTTTCTAACTTTGCCAAAGACTGGTGAGAGAGACCCATTCCAACAACTTCATATGTCAGTTCTAACATAAGTCAAATGTCTCATTTTTCCCTTAAGTTTTCATTATTTCCCTTCTTTATTAGCCTCTATGTAAATCTAATCTTTATGTGTCTTTGGGGATTTGGAAACATTGCATATAAACTGATAAAAAGAAGGAAGAGCCAACAACAGATAAGGCCTCATGGGTGAGGAAAGATCCCTTTAAGCAAACCCTATGTTGGATCTATTTTTTTGTTATTGGGGGATTTTGGGGAGGAAATGACTGCCCTCTGGTGGTGGGAGTAGGAGGCCCAGCTTGTGCTCCTGTGGGGCCACTGCTGGAATTGAACCTCCATCCCAGTGGGCCGCAGTCCCGCGCACAACCACTACGCCACCGAGACTCAGTTATTTTCTTTTTTTTTTTTCATCATTTTATTGGGGGTTTGTACAACTCTTATCACAATCCATGCATCCATCCATTGTGTCAAGCCCATTTGTACATTTGTTGCCATCATTATTCTCAAAGCATTTGCTTTCTACTTGAGCCTTTGGTATCAGCTCATTTTTGTCCCTCCCTTCCTGTCGCCCCCGCCCCCATGAATCCTTGATAATTTATAAATTATTATACCATGTCTTACACTGTCTGGCTTCTCCCTTCACCCACTTTTCTGTTATCTGTCCCCCAAGGAGGACATTATATGTAGATCCTTATAATAGGTTTCCGCTCTCTACCCCACTTTCAATCATCTGCCCTGTGTTTCCACTTCCTATCTTTACCAGTGTACATTCTCAGGGATCTATTTTCTTATCATCTATTTTATCCTCATTGACTAGAGCAGGGGTCCTCAAATGACAGTCCATGAACCACAGGGCCACATGTGGCCCGCTGAGGACATTTATCTGGCCCACCAGGTTTTTTGCCGCTGCAGCTATCTGCTTAGCAGTCAACTCATTCCGGGCCTGTAGTGTATTTGTTCATAGTTTGTTCTTGTTTCGTTTTGTTTTAACTGTAGTCCAGCCCTCCAATGGTCTGAGGGACAGTGAACTCGCCCCCTGTTAAAAAAAAGTTTGAGGACCCATGGACTAGAAGATACAAGTGAACGTACTGGGAGCTGAGAATGTCAATACTCTTATCCAATAAAATATCATATAGTCGTTTACTTACAGTACATTAAACCACCAGATACAGAAAGGAGGCTAGATTCTTGAAAGTTTCCTGGGGAAGGGAGCTGGCTCTGACCCAATATCGCCAAAGTGAGCTCATGGGACTATCCAGCAGGGGGTTGTGGCAGGAACACCTGTCTCCACCAGGGGGGTGGCAGGTCAGGGTGCCACTGCTGAATTGGTTTCCTTATTACTGGACCCCAAATTGGCTTCCTTGCACACAACTTTCAGAGATTGAACTATGTCCTCACCAAAGAGATGTTGAAGTCTTAACCCCTAGACCTGTGAGTGTGAGCTTGTGTGGGGGATCCAGTGAAGATGTGGTCAATGCAGTCATGCTGGTGCTGAGTCAGTCCCACTCCTTATCCCTACTCGGTGGTGTCTGACAGAAGAGCTCTGCCAGCCAGTGAAGCCTATCTGCCACTCAGCTTGTTCAGGTCTAAAGCACATGCGCACATGCACACACACACACATCAATCTACACATACCTAGCACATGCACCAACACACACACATGAACACACACACCAACACCAACACAAACACACCAGCACATGCACACACAAACATAAGAGCCAAGAGCTATGGGAGGCTCCAGGTACAAGCCAAAGAACTCCCCAAGGACAATTGGGGCAACCAAGGTGGCTGGAGAAAACCAGGAGAGAAGATAGCATGAACAATGACTTGCATTTAGATTTCTGGGATCCAGACTGTGGGGGTATACATTCAAATGTGTGTTAAAGCTTTCCATTTGGTGATGTTTTGCAATAGCAGTCAAAAAAAGTGAAAAGCAAACAGCTAACTGTCACCACTTTCTCCTCTCAAACTCAGCTCTGAATTTACTCAGAGGCTCTGAGTCCCAGGTAGACATGGCCACAGAGAAACCCCAGCTTTTCTCTCTCTTCCCAGTGCCATGTCCTAGAATCCTGACAACAGGAACAAAAGGCAGAGCAAGGACAGGATAAGAATAGGGCATGATGCTGTCACAGAGCAAAGATCACACCCAGGGACCTTCTGAAAGGGAGTGGAGGGAGGATGCCTGGAAAGGCACACACCCATCTCCTCTTCCTGGCTAGTCCGAGCGGCTGGGCCGGCAGTAGACCAACTTCCTCAGAGCCTCCTTGACCTCCCGGTTCCTCAGGCAGTAAATGAAAGGGTTGAGCGCCGGAGTGATGATGGCATAGAAGATGGAAATGACTTTGTTCATGTTGAAGGCATGGATGGCTCGGGGCCGGGCATACATGAAGATAGTGGCGGAGTAGAAGATGGTGACCACCACCAGGTGAGAGGCACAGGTGGAGAAGGCCTTCTGCTTCCCCGTGGGCATGCGTACGACAGTGGCCAGGATGCACCCATAGGACAGCACGGTGATGGACAGTGGGAAGAGAAAGATGACCAGGGCCAGGACGAAGTCCACCAGCTCTGCTGTGGACATGTCTGTGCAGGAGAGGTTGAGCACGGGAGAGATGTCACAGAAGAAGTGGTTGATGACATTGGGGCCGCAGAAGCTGAGGCGGGAGATGAAGTAGATCTTTGCCAGGGAGATGCCAAAGCCAATGACCCAGGACCCAAGAGCCAGGCGGGCACAGAGCCCATGGCTCATCACAGTCGGGTAGTGGAGGGGGCGGCAGATGGCCACGTAGCGATCATAGGCCATGGCGGCCAGGAGCACACACTCCGTGCACATGAGTGCGATAAAGAAGTAGAGTTGGGTCATGCAGTGGCTGAAGGGGATGCTGTTGCTCACGGACCAGAAGCTGACCAGCAGCTTGGGCACAGTCACAGAGATGTACCAGGTCTCCAGGAAGGACAGGTTGGCCAGGAAGAAGTACATGGGCTTGTGCAATGGACGGTTCTGTTGCACCAGAAGGATGATGATCAGGTTTTCGGCCACGGTCAGGATGTAGGCCACGAGGAACATCAGGAATATCATGGCACGCACCCCCCAGGTGCCAGGGAAGCCCACCAGAATGAACTTGGTCACCCGGGTCTGGTTTCCCACCTCCATCCTGGAGATGCGGGGCCCAGCTCTCCTGGGGGGGTGGAGGTGAGGGGAGAGACAAGCACTTCATTAAACTTTATAGTGGCAAAAGGTAGCATTTTCCAACCATGTGTGACAGCCTGGAACACATGAGGTGAATTTGATACACAACTTAACCCCCACATCACTTATACATGGAAAGGCTTCAAAGAGCTCCTGGAAATTTTTCATTATCTTTTTGATCTTATTTTTCCATGGACATGTTGAAGCCCCCTTGCTTGTGTGTGTGCATGCTCGTACACGTGTATAAATATACACATGACATGTATGCATACACACATGCTAGTCACAGCATTTACTGCATCCACTGCGGTGATGGGGCAGTGACGGCAGAGCTGGGAGCTCATTCAAGCCCACATGCCCAATGCATGTGTCATGCCCAAAGCAGACTCTCTCCCTACTTTATGCTGCCTTCGCCAAGCCTCCCATATCAGGCAAAATTCAAACCCCATGCTCTGACTGCCTGCCACAAACGATCGCCTGGCTTCCTGCCCCTGTCCATTGGAGCATCCAGGAGCCATTCCTCACACCTGCACCTCTCTCCCATCACTCTGGTCCTCTGCCTGCTCTACCTCTGGGAATGGGGAGGAGCTGTGTCATCTCCAAGGTCCCCTGTGAGGGCTACCTGGGACAAATGGGCTGACGTCAAGTGTTGGTGTTAACGGCCACTCTCTCTGAGACTCAGTTTCCCCTCCCGAACATGAGGATGCTGCTGTCTGTCCATCTGCCACACTGCAGAGTAAAACTCAAGCAGGAGCTGCAAGGGAAGTACGGGAGACAGGCAGCATGGGGGGCCGGCTGTTGTCCAACAGACATACTTCCAGGGACTCATCTTCAGCTGACAGCCGCCCCGTAGGGCTTTCAAGGTCAGTGAGCTTTTTGAGGGCGCACTGACTCTGGCAACCCACATCCTCTGATGGGTTTGAACCACCAGCCTTGCTATTTGCGAGCCAACAAAGCCACGGAGAACCATGTGGCTGCTGCTGTGGTTCGGTTTTGACTCATAGTGACCATTTACACAATGGAAGGAAACAGCACCCAGTCCTACGCTATCCTCCTAGCTGTGGTGTTTGAGGCCAGAATGACCACACAGACTGCCCTGGCGACTGGAAGGAGTGCCCAGTGCTGTGGGACACCTGCAGGGAGAGTTCTTAAACATGCAAACAACCAAACAAATGCAGCCTAAGATTCCAGGCTTTGTCTACCGAGGGCTTAAGAAGAGCACTATGCCAGTGTGATCAGGACGGGCGATCTGCTTGGGGTCGGGGACTCCGCCTTGAGGAACTGTGTGGAGAGAAGGCAGTGTGTCTGGACTAATGGGGGTGCAGGGGTGCTGGGAGACGTGGCCAGCATGTTTTGATGTGAAAGAGATGCCAAGGGCAAGAAGTGCCAGGGCTGTATTGTGCTGTGTTTTAGCATAAGGTCTCAGCAATCAATTAAAAATATTCACAACAATAACTTGTAAAGAATTTGTAAAAGAACCCTGGTGTTGAAGTGGGCTAGGTCTTGGCTGCTGCCCACAGGGCATGGGCAGTTCAAACCCCCCTGTCGGCTCCCATACAGAGGTACAGTCAAAAGCCCTCCATGGGGAGAGGTCCGTGAATCAACTCAAAGGCAGTGGGCTTGATTTGGGGTGTCGAGTCTTCCTAGCAAGTGTGCTAAGGTGCTTTCATTTGTTTGTGTTTAATCAGCAGCAATGCTGATGAGGAGGTAGTGCTACTGTGACTTGAGAGGACATTGTGGCTTCGATCAGCTGCTCGCTTCATGTTCGAGAGGGATGGAGGTAGCAGGACAGTGAGGCCAGAAGCCCATTTCATTGTGAAGATGCCCTTGCCAGCTCAGTTGCCCCAAACGCGGAGGCACGGAAGATGCTCGATTGGGAGACTCAGCACTGCTTTACACAGCCAACTGCTCTGATGACACGTGCAGGAAACGTCCTGTGATATCCCACCAACGTGCTGTCCAGGCAGCTTCTTTGTGTGTGTGAGTGAGGGTTCCTGTGGTGGCCAGGGTAGCCAGTGGGCAGCTCAGAGGAGACAGCCCTGATCACCGACTCCCTCATAGCTGAAGGCCTAGTAAATCTCTCCCTCATGGTAAAGGGTCAGCACAAGTTGCCATCACCTCAAAGGCAATTTACAAGACCCACCGTAGACATAATAAGCCCAGACTTTAAAAACAATATGTCAGAGATACCCAGTCAGATGCACAAGTATACCCCCACTCCACAGACCTGGGCACCCATAGACACACAGAGGGGTTAGAGAAGGGTCAGCAAGGGAGAGAAAGGGGCATCTTCAGCAGAAGCACCTTAAGGATGAGGTCACCTGGCACTTTTAGAGAAGTCGCTCATCTTGGCCAGGTTGCTCTGTGGGTGGACAGATGTTGAGTGGACAGATGGCTGCAGTGGGGACAGAGGGAGCCATCGCCTCACCCCTCAGGTACCTAGTGCCCTAGCCGTCTTCCACTTGGCAATGGTCCCCAGATACTCCACACTCACACTGACTTGAGAGGGCTGGAGTGGAAGGGACAGGGTGGTCGACTCAGAAGCTGAGAGATCAGGTGATAGTGTGTTGACCACTTGGGGAGGAGGGGCATTCCAGATGCACACACTGACAATCGAAAGAGCAGAGTGCAGGAGACAGTCCTGTCAAAAGTGACACAGTCAACCCTGCACACGCCAGCTAGTATGTCACCTCCCTAACACATCTGGAGCAGGCTCTGCCAGAAAGAAGGTCCCTGCCTGCCCTGACCCCCCACCCCCCTGCCCCAGCTCAAAGGCGTGCATGGGCACATCTGGTTCCATACAAAGCTGGCTCCCAAGTGGCATGAGTTAGAAAGTGGCATCCATCCTTCCAAGGCCATTGTGCCCGTTCAGCTGCAGCTACAGTGGCAGCCTCAAGAGGATCTGCCAGGTATGCACGCCCTCCACGGTGCTGGGGGTGAGGAGGGTGGTCCTCTCCCCTCTCTGATCACAGTAGTGCCAGGTCACACACACCTGGTCACACTTAAGTCAGCAAAAGAATCTTGGGAACTGTGGGAGGGAGGAGGAAGGATGGAGAGGGTCAACAACAGAACTGAACACTCAGCACCAGACACATCAGACCCTGGAGGCTGGTGCCTAAGTCAGCGCTGCCCCCACAGTGAAAGCTTGGTCACTCACCTCCACTCAGTCACCCCTGGTGGGGAGTGATGTGAGAAGGGACTCCTTACCGCTTGTGGAGTCAGAAGTGGGAGATAGAGGTTCAGATAGTGAACAGATGGGAGGAACCCCGTCTCCAGCAGGCCCAGCAGGAGAGGACAGGCCCGGATGACCACACAGCTGAGAGAACGGCCAGCACGAGAGGAGGGAGCAGCCTGGGGCACCAGGTCAGGTTTGGCTCTTGGAGGCCCTGGGACCAGAGTGCCCATTCCTTAATGGAAGCCACCCGTGGTCTGAGGAGCAGCAGCTCTGAGCATCTGGAGGTGCTCAGGGATTTTATGACAGCAGGACTCTCCCTACGTCACTGCCACGTCCCAGGAGGGAGGAACCTCACATGCTGGCAGTGCAGGTCTCTTGTGGAAAACACAAGAAATGTCTATTGTCTGTAACAGCAATCTTCCCTGTTTATTTGACCTTCATTCCAGAGAGGGAAAGTGGAATATGGAAAAATGCTTAAACACATACACACACTTTCAATTATTCCCACATTTCAGTTATTCTACTGAATAATTTTTCAATTAAAAATGCAGAGAGAAAAATTCATAATCTATTATTCTAACTTTTCAATCTTTGTACATATCTTGTGGATTATTTTCAATCTCCCTGCTCTAAGGCAGAAACAAATGCCCAAAAGAGACTGAGGAAGACTTTTAAAAGATGAGTCTATTTCCCCTGGTTGGTTATTGAGGCAATTATTCATTTTCTTAAAGTTGTATGAGTCTTTGTTCTAAATGTTTTTGTCATAATTTTGTTCTAAATAATAACACTACATCCAGGAATCTGATATCATAGTAATGTTTACCACCATGGGATGATAGTCCCCTTTCCAGTGGCCCTTGGATCCCACTGGACACCTAGTCCATGCTCAGGGACAAACCCCTAGTCTAGGAAACACCACTTCCCTGTGGCCTGTTGACCTCTTTGGACAACTCTTATCCAAGGAAAAGCTTCCTGATTTCCTGTACTTCTGTGACTGGCTCTGATAGAGCTAGTGACAGTTACAGGTCCTTCGAACTGTACCACCCCACAGCCCTTTGTTAATTCCAGGCCAGACCTGCTATCTTGGAGTCAGTGTCGATTCAGGACAACCCTAGACAGTGTTGCTGGGAGTGTCAATCTTGATGCGACAGACAGCATCACCTCTCTCTTTGGGAGTTGTGGTGGGTTTGAAACACTGTCCTTGCTGCTGACAGCTCAGTGCTCAATCCTCAGGACAACCAGTGCTCTTCTTTAGGGGCATTAAGCAGCTCCCCTGGGGGGAGGGGTGTGACAGGTAGGCTTGTTGTGCCAACATGGACAAAGAAGGTGGGTGGGTCTCTTATGACAACATGGCAATGAGCACATGTGGAATCAAATGAAGGGCGGAGATAGAAATGGCTCGGTGAGTCCTGCCCTTGATCTTTAGACAGTTGGCTGCCTTGTGTGTCCTGTGCCTCGACCTCCAAGCAACTCTACCCGTGGGACACCTAATCGTGGACTGTGGAGCTGTGAGTTGAGGTTCCTTCAAGCCCTGCTTTGCCACGCTCCTGGGATAGACGGCTCTTGAGCTGGGGACTGTTGGACTCTGTCATCTGACTGGCTGTGGGTGACCTGCCTTGCTGTTTGCTGCTTGTGGCTGGATAGCCTGAATGGCTCCACAGAGGACCTTACTGGAGTCCTCAAGACTCCAAGGACGGCCAGTCTACTAGCCGTCTCACGCAAGTGAGCTGCACCGAGCCATTCGTACTGCTTTATAGATGAGTTAACTGTTTCTTTCTTATTTTATATACATCCTTCTAGCTATATAAATATATAAAGAGAATTACTTCGTTTTGTTTCTCTAGAGAACCCTGTCTAACACAAGTGGTATCAGGAGTTTTTCGAGAGAAATAAAATCATAAATATGGATTTCTTTGATTGACTTTTCAATCTGATTAGTCTTTAGAGCACTGATGAAGCTAATTCTAAACCTAAAGCCATGGATAATTCTGCCAGTCTTACTAATCCATGGTGTGAAATAGCAAAGCTAATAATTAAAGTAGCAGTACCCGTAGATGGGGTGCTGGTTAAAGGAGAGGCTCTGGGAGATTGTATGTTTGATATTTTCCAGCAGTTTTGTCAAGATGGCGAGTATAGGGAAGCTGGCTGGCTGGTCCTCCTTACAATGGATCACATGATTAAGGAGAGGGATGGCTTCAGAAGCGCACCTCAGGTGCTGGCTCACAGATTTAAAAGCCTCTGCCTGTGCTACAAAGGAGAACCTTCTTGACTGTAGTAAAGGAGCCGACATTGCTGAGAACCAGGTCAAGAGTCTCATTATGTGAGTGGCTGAATTACAATGTCAGGTGAGGGGCAGATTTAGAGCAACCATGAAACAGAATGCACAATGCCTAGTGGGCCTCTTTGGATATTGGAGGAAACATATCCCTTATTTGGGTGTTTTACTTCGACCTATTTATCAAGTGATGCAAAAGGCCTCCAATTTTGAGTGGGGGCTGGAAAAGAAAAAGGCTCTGCAACAGGTTCAGGTTGCCGTACAAGCTGCCTTGCCACTGGGCCCATATGATCCAGCTGACCCAATGGTGCTGGGGGTGTCAGTTTTCGATAAAGATGCAGTGTGGAGTCTTTGGGAGACCCCTATTAGTGAATCACAGCATAGACCATTGGGATTTTGGAGTAAAGTCCTGTTATCCTCTGCAGACAACTACCCTCCCTTTTTGAAAAACAGCTGTTGGCCTGTTATTGGATCTTGGTGGAGACTGAATGCCTTACCATGGGCCACCAAGTCACCATGAGGCCTGAACTACCCATCATGAGCTGGGCATTGTCTGACCACAGAGTCATAAAGTTGGACATGCGCAGCAACACTCCACTGTTAAATGAAGTGGTACATATGAGATCGGGCCAGAGCAGGACTTGAAGGTACAAGTAAGCTGCATGAAGAAGTGGCCCATATGCCCAGTCCCCACTCCAGTCACATTACCTTCTCCCTCCCAGTCTGCACCTATGGCCTCCTGGGGAGTTCCTTATAATAATTTAACTGAAGAACAGAAACGTCATGCTTGGTTCACAGATGGCTCTGCATGATATGCAGATACCACTCGTAAGTGGAGAGCAGCATAACTACAGCCCCTTTCTGGGATTTCCCTAAAAGATAGTGGTGAAGGAAAATCCTCCCAATAGGCAGAACTTCGAGCAGTGCACCAGGCCATTCAGTTTGCCTGCAAGGAAAAATGGTCAGATGTGATTCATGGACTGTGACTAATGGCTTGGCTGGATGGTCAAGGACTTGAAAGGAACATGATTGGAAGATTGGTGACAAGGAGGTGTGGGGAAGAGGTATGTGGATGGATCTCTCTGAATGGGCCAAAAAAGTAAAGGTAATCATGTCTCATGTGAATGCTTACCAAAGCGTTACCTCTGAAGAGGAGGACTTTAACAATCAAGTGGGTAAGATGACACGCACTGTGGAGACTGGCACTCCTCTTTCCACTGACACCTGTGTATCACCCAATGAGCACATGAACAAAGTGGACATGGTGGCAGGGATGGAGGCTGTGCATGGGCACAACAACATGGACTTCCACTCACCAAAGCCGACTTGGCCACAGCCACTGCTGAGTTCCCTATTTGCCAGCAGCAGAAACCAACATTAAGTCCAAGATATGGGATCATTCCTCAGGGAGATCAACCGGCAACTTGGTGGCAAGTTGATTATATAGGACCACTTCCATCATGGAGTGGGCAGAGTTTTGTTCTGACTTGAACAGACACCTATTCTGAATAGGGATTTGCCTTCCCTACACACAAGGCTTTTGCCCAAACCACCATTCGTGGATTACAGAATGCCTCATCCACCAGCATGGCATCCCACATAGCATGGCTTCAGATCAAGGAACTCACTTCACAGCAAATTCAGTGTGGCAATGGGCCCATGCCCATGGAATCCACTGGGCATATCATGTTCCTCATCATCCTGAAGCAGCTGGCTTGATAGAACGATGGAATGGGCTCCTGAAGACACAACTGTGATGCAAACTATGTGGCAACAACTTGCGAGGCTGGGGCAGTGTTCTACAGAAAGCTGTATATGCTTTAAACCAGCAGCCAATGTATGGTGCTGGGTCTCCAATAGCCAGGAACCGTGAGTCTAGGAACCAAAGGGTGGAAACTGGAGTGGCACCACTCACTATTACTCTTAGTGAGCCACTTGCAGCATTTTTGCTTTCTGTCCCAGCAACTCTATATGCTTCCAGCCTGGAGGTCCTGGTTCTAATGGAAGGAACTCTCCCACCTGGAAACACAGCACAGATTCCACTGAACTGGCAGCTGAGAATGCCCCCTGGCCACTTTAAGCTTCTTATGCATTTGGATCAACAGATCAGGAAGGGTGTCACTGTATTAAGTGATGTGATTGACCCAGATTACCAAGAAGAAATTGAACTGGTGTTACATAATGGGGGTAAAGAAGAATATGTCTGAAATCCAGGAGATCCCATTGGCCGACTCTTAGTGCTACCATGTCTTGTGGTAAAAATAAATGGTAAATTACAGCAACCCCATCATGACAGGACATCTAATGGCAGAGAGCCCTCAGGAATAAAGGTCTAGGTCACCCCACCAGGCAAAAAAACACAATCAGCTGAAGTGATTGCTGAGGGTAAAGGTGATACAGAATGGACAGAAGAAGGTAGTTCTACCTACCAGTTATGACCATGTGATCAATTGCAAAAGTGAGGCCTGTGATTGTTCATGTATTTTCTGTATATAAGCATATTGAATATACTTTCCTTGTTTATGTATGATGTATCAGCTATAATTGAACTCAGTGTGTTCTCACATATGTATGATAGATATTTGATGTTCAGTATAAGTTTGATTTCATTGATGTCTGCAAATTGTATATGACTGTGGTAGTCATGTGCTTATGTTAATTTTATAATTGAAATATAGGGGTGGAGTCTGGCCTGTTAATCAGAGAAAGCCATTGAGTAGCTGATGAGGCCAATTGTGAGCATGGCTTTCACCTGAGACTCCTGGGAAATTTCGCGGAATTTCCCTCGTGAAGATGAGAAGCTATCTCCCCCAGTTGTTGGGAGTTAGTTTGAGAGATGATTAACCACAGGCAACACAGAATGGCAGCGGCTGGGAGGCTGGAGTAGCCGGTGGAGAGACCACATGGCTTTGCCCTGATGAAGACAGACCTCTGAAGCTGGAGTGGCATGCTGTTGATAGACCGGAGCCCTGGAAGTGAGGAGCCATGGGGAGACCCCTGCCAGTGCCAGAATTCTGCACCCACTGACCTGTGATTTCCTGAGTCGGAAGCAGACTTTATAGACTGATTTCGGGCATCTGGGTTATTATTGGACTTATGACTTTGAACTGGACTAGATTGGGATGCCTTCTTAGGGTCACATTTCTTTTGTATACCAACCCTTTCCTTATACCTATATGCATGTCTTTGAAATTTGTTCCTCTAGTCTACCCGGACTAACACAATGGCTAAAGAGTTGTGTACAGGTGCCAAGTTAGCAAAGGGTGGATTGTGATAAGTAGGCTTGTTGTGCCAACATGGTCAAAGAAGGTGGATGGGTCTGTTGGGAAATATGCCAATGAGCTCATGTAGAGCCCCACCCTTTCCCTCTTGCTCTTGGATCTTTAGACCAGCCAGCTGCCTTGTTTGTCGTGTGCTTAGATTTCCAACATTACCCGTGGGATACCTAATCATGAACCGTGTTGCTGTGAGTTGAGGTCTTCACGCCCTGCTTCTCCACGCTCCTGGAATATGCATCTCTTAAGCTGGGGACTGTTGGACCCTGTCATCTGGCTGACTGTTGGTGACCTGTCTTGCTGCTTGCTGCTTGTGATCAGATAGCCTGAATTGCTCTACAGAGGACGACTCGGCAGCCCTCAAGACTCCAAGAACTGCCAGTCTACTAACTGTCTCACACAAGTAAGTTGCACTGAGACATTTGTACTGCTTTATAGATTAGTTAACAGCTTATTTCTTATTTTATATATATCCTTCTATCTATATAAATATATAAAAAGAATTACTGGTGTACTGTTTTTGTTTCTCTAGAGAACCCTATCTAGCACAGGGGACATGAAAGAGAACACGCTCCCCACCCACTCCCAGCAATGAAGAAAATGATTGGCAGTCTGCACCTGCCCAGTGACTCCTCCTCAGGAAAGCTGGTGGGAATCTGTAAAGACCGAAGTCCAGAGATCCAAGTTCTTCTCTGTCACGTGAAGTCCCTGTGAACTGGAGTCAATTCCACTGAACCTCACAACAACGACGATGGCGACAGATACGTGTGATGGAAAGAAAGTAGCCCCAGGTGTGCATGCTACGTGCCTGACTGCCATCCCAAGATCAGAGGTTCATCCTCAACTGGCAACTCAGAAAGAGAAAGATCTGGGAGTCTGTCCCCATAAGATCACAACCCAGAAAATTCTGGAGTAGTCCTACAGTACCACATGGAGTCCCTTTCCTTCCTTATGATGGTTAGGTTATGTGTCCACATGACTGAGTCAGGACCCTCACTCATTTGACATTTCGGATGGAGCCACCTCCATGATAAGATCTAATATAATGTAATCACTTCCACGATGAGATCTACAGCTGGTCCATCAAAAGGGAGTTTCCTGCTTTTGATATATGTGGACGCTCTGGCAAATCTTGCTTCTCTTAAAGCAGTGGTCCTCAATCTTCCTAATGCCGAGACCCTTTAATATGGGTCCTCATGTTGTGGTGACCATAAAATTATGGTCTTTGTTACTTCATAACTGTAATTTTGCTACTGTTATTAATGATATTGTAAATATCTGATATGTAGGATGTATTTTTGTTACAAATTGAACATAAGTAAACATAGTTAAAGTATAGTGATTAATCACAAAATGAGATGTAATTGTATATTGTGAGATATTTATGTGTTTTCCAGCGGTCTTAGGCAACCCCTGTAAAAGGGTCTTTCAATCCCCAATGGAGTGGCGACCCACAGGTTGGCAGCTGCTGTCTTAGATGGTTCATGATCCTGCATGTGGTGTATCATCTGCCCTCTGCTTGCTTGGACTTGAGAGAGTGGTTTGCTGCATTGCCTGCGGATCCTGGGAGCAGTCCTTACCCTCTCATCTTACCTGTGGACTTGGAGTTATTTACATCTGCAGCCAGAAACCTGCTGTCTGGCTTGCTGATCTTGGGTTCATCAGCCTCTATCTATGAGTCAGGAGAAGTCTGAGCCTGCTATGTGACCTACAGACCCAGAAATTCCTATAATTATCTCTACAATTATGTGAGCGATTTCCTTCAGCCTCAAATCACAAGGGAGCATTCCTCTTCTGGTCTGCAGCAGTTGCCGTGAGCTGGAATGTACCTAGTGACATTCTTTTAGTTCCAGATTGTTATCATTGTTGTTAAGTGTGATTAAGTTCGTTCCAACTGCTAGTGACTCTAAGGACACTAGAATGAAGCACTGCCTAGCCCTGTGCACCCTCAAGATCGCTGTTATGGTTGAGCCCATTGTTGTTGCCATCCTATCAATCCAGCATGTCAAGGATCTTCCTCATGGTCACTGCGCTTATACTTTACCAAGTGACCCGTCCTTCTCCAGGGACTGTACTCTTCAAGAACATGTTTAACCAGCCAGTGTGATCGTGAGGGGTCGAAGGGACCAGGAATCAGGCATCAGAGAATATAAAATCATACCACTCTGTGCCCACCTTCCCTTTGGGGATCGCTGAACACAAATGTGTGCATGAGCAAATGTGGAGAAGAAAGCAGATGGTGCCCAGCTATCAAAAGACATAGTGTCTGGGGTCTTAACGACCTAAAGATAAACAAGCAGCCATCTAGCTCAGAAGAAACAAAGCCCACAGGGAAGAAGAACACCAGTCTGTGTCACCACGAGGTGTCGAAGGTATCAAGCATCAAGTGTAAATGAGAGGGAGTTCAGGTGGGGAACCCAAAGCCCATCTGTAGATACTGGAATTCTACTTACAGAGAGGTTGCAGGGAGGAGATAAACTAGTTAGAGTGTAGTATAGCAATGATGAAACATGGAACCTTCCTCTGGTTCTTCAAAGCTTCCTCCTTCCCAAGGTCATGATCCCAGGTACACCTTATAAATCTGGCTTGACCAGAGGGTATACCCTGGCACAGATAGGAGCCAAAAACATGGGGAATCCAATACAGATGATCCCTTCAGGACTAGTGATGAGACTGACAATACTGAGAGGGTGAAAGGTGGGTGGGGTCGAAAGGGGGAACTGATTATAAAGATCTACATGAATAACCTTCTTCCTGAGGTATGGTCCTCCCTGGACTACAGTCAATGGGGAAGCGGTTGAAGAGAGACATCGGATAGTGTAAGATATGACAAACTATTAATAATTTATAAAATATCAAGGGTTTGGTGGGGAGGATTGGGAAGTGAGGAGCTAATACCAAGGACTCCAAACATTTCAGGAATGATGATGGCAACAAATGTACACATCTGCTTGACACACAGATGTATGCATGGATGTGATAAGAGTTGTATGAGCCCCCAATAAAATGATAAAAAAGAACATATCTAAAGGTCCGGGATGAAATCTCACCATCTTCATTTCCCAGGAGGGTTCTGGTGGCAATTCTTACATGACAGGTCTCTTTGTTCTGGTCTCAGACGCCTGACCTCAGCTTTCTTAGTCCCAGAAGAATGTATAAAGTCTCCCAAGATGTATAATTTTATATCATCTGCAATTTTCCAATGTGGATCTTACAACCAGCAAGATGTGGCATAGGGAAACCCCAACTTCCACAGACATCAGTGATCCCAAGTAAGCCCTGGCCACTGGGATGGTGGTAGTGAGCAGGGAGGTTAGTCAGGAACACACTACTCCTTCAGTATGGAGCACAGAATTTAAACTTTAGCTATTCACGAGCCATGCAAAGTAAATAAATCCTTGAAATGAATGCCCTGACATGATTTTAAGCTTTAATCTAAAAATTAGGTTAATAGGTAATATCTGATCATTTGATGTCCCTTTTGACCAATTTTAAACTTGTTTGAGTTTTTCACATTTCCTGCTTTTTTCCAATTGGGATTATTTCTCTGGTTTACTTTGTTATTGTTGTTACATTTAAAATTTGTTATTTATTGCTATTTTTGTGTTTCTCAATATAGGAAATCCAAGATAGGTAAATCTATTCAGACAGCAACTAGATTAATGGCTTATTGAGGCCAGGGGAAGAGAGGTTGGGTGGAAATGGGGAACTCACAATGAATACAAGAAGGAAGATGTTCAAGAACTGATTTTAGTGATGATTATACAGCTCTTTTTAATATGACTGACTGAACTATGAAAATGATATGGAGAACTCAACTATAGCTTGGCTTAACTAGTGAAAACGATCAATCCTGAGCACTGTGTTCTTTGGGCACCATCTCCGTGGGAGTGAACTGACAACAGCATCTCAAGGGTAGCTAGCACCTTCATGGGCAGTGAGTTTGGGCTAATGAGAGAGGAACAGCTCAGAAGGAGAGTGAGAATGGTGGTGCAGTCCAAAGAAAGGCCCCATCATGGTCATGAACTTGTACACACAGAGACTGTTGAATCAAAATATGGTTATCTGTACATGTTCTCAACAACAGCAAAGTAAGGAAAACTTATGGGGGAGGCATGTAGGTTAAAATGAATTGATATGATGACTCATTTAATATGACTCTTCTAGGCATAGTCTTTGTAACTTCCACCAACTAATTTGTTTTCCTGTGGAGAAGAGAAGGAGGGGAGATATATTGATGGACTACATGATTCCATTGTGAGTGATTATTAATGGTGATTTTAAAAACTTGGAACTCTAGCAAAGGTATTATTGGTCAGTTTGTTGTCCCACTGAATTTCCAATGGAGGCATCTCAGCAGCAGAAGAGAAGGTCTCATTACCAAGACAGGAGAGCCAGGAGTAGAGGGCATCTCTTGGATCCTGGCACGTGGAGTTTCTTCAGGGAAGACACAATCCCAGAGAAACAGCAGGGGGCGGCTAAGCAAACGCCACAGCAACTTCAGGAGATAGAGCTAGTGGGGGTGTGGGGGTGGTGGGTGAGGGGCAGTGGAGAGGTCAGGGCAGGTGGGGGAATAAAACAGAACAACTACAAGCAACAGACTTGCTTACAGAGTAGGGTGCCTCCAGATGCATAATTGGGGGCCATGATTTACCGACTCACAAAGCTAGAACTGAGTGTCTTAAAGCTAGAGCCGACTGTCTTTGGGTTGAGGTTTATGGCAGAGTGGTGTGTCCTTTGGACATTTATCAGCAGCTCTAAAATAGCTTAGAAACATTGCCTGAGCAAGGCAGAGGTCAAGGTCCACAAAGATGAGAGGCAAAGGACCAGAGAGCAGAGTGCCTGTGGGCATGGTCATCCTACTGTGAGAAGTGTATCCTGAGGCTTTCTACTCTGAGCTGTAGCTGCTCAATTATCTAATAAAGTCCATGTTGGTGAGTATCCTGTGAGTTCTCTATGGCCATTGCAATGACTTGTTGAACCCAGCAGAGATGTAGAGAATGCTGAGGGAGGGATGGTTGGTATCAGAATTAGTAAGGAAAGCTTGTCTGCCTGTCTTCTCCCTCATGGGAATCAGCCTGGGGATGATGCTGGTGCTGATTTTCCTCATCCTATTTGTGAAGCTGGAAAATGCTAGAAGTCACCTCCAAGATCTTTTGACAAAAGAACACTCCATACCAGCTCAGTAAAGATTTCTCTATCGACACAGAGGTAGATTCATAGTGGCTTATATAACTGACCATGTACTATTTATTATTCAGTGATGACCAAAGTGAGAACTATTTTTTCTATTGAAAATGGTATTGATAGAAGACCAATGGCATTTATAATTTTAAGTAAGACTAAACATAGGCAAAACTCTTTCTGTATTGGTTGCATTCTTAGATTATTAAAATGATGAAGAGTAGTATCCTTTTAAGAATAAACAAAAGAATTGTAGTTATCCCTGAAAGGATGTGGCTCTAAGAGTAGCATACTTATAATTAGCTCAGTGGGCACAGAGTTTCTCCCCTAACATGTCAAAAGTAAATGTTCCCTTCTCAAAGTTTCTTGTGTGCATTCTTAAGGTCATATGTAATAGTATTATAAGTAAGATAATGATACAAATTTCATTTATCCCTCCATTGTTTTCAAATATAATAATTGAAGGTCCAAAGAGACCTGGGTACATGAGAAAGAATCCTCTAAGAAGAGTCTCTCCCAAGCATCAATGACACATAAGTTGTTGACTTTGACTGACAAAAGGAAAAGCATTCATCACCTTCTTGTTATTAAGTACTGTCAAACTGGTTCCAACACACATGCATATCTGTTGAATGGAAAATCAAAAATGTTTAAATTCTTTACACAAGGACTTTTATTGAATTGTTCCTAACACCTTTTTATAAAAGAGGTCTCCATTTCAATGTCTGGAGAGTTCACAAAATTAAAAAATATCAGGTTGTAGATAAAATATAACAAACAAAACACATAATTATATCATTTATTCATAATTAATATTAAAATCTCTGGGCCAGAAAGAATCCAAGTTATCTCAGGTGGATAGTCCAAATTTTCTTAAATCATTCTATCTTTAATTTTTGGCATAACCTGTAAATTGTTCTCTAGAATAAGCAAAATTATTTGAGATATGTTTTATTAAAGTTAGTACATATTTCCATTAACAGTATAGAGGAGAGATGAAGATGTATAAATGCCGCTTATATTCATAGCAGAGTCAGAGGTGGTGCAGTTAGAATAACGAGTGACTTTATCAGACAAGTGGTGGTCTGCCACACAGCAAACACCAGTAAGAACAATTATGAGGATGACACCGGACAGACAGAGATACACTCTGTTGTGCATAAGGTCTCTGTGAGTCAAAGCCAGCTCCACAGCGCCACATATGGCAAGCACTTTACACAAATGATCTGTATTACTTATACCAGCCTGTAAGCTCAATATTATTTCATTACTTAAACCAAAAGTAAAATCTAAACTGTAAAATGTTTAAATAATGTGCCAGCTAGGACAGTTCACAGGAGGGAGTAAGACTTGGTCATGAGACCTTCTTGATGAAGCTGGAGGCCATTGTTTTACATATGATATGCAGACAACATCAAAGGGGACCAGGTGAGGTCCAAAGAGACCTAGGTACATGAGAAAGAATCCTCTAAGAAGAGTCTCCCAAGCATCACTGACACATAAGTTGTTGACTTTGACTGACAAAAGGAAAAACATTCATCACCTTCTTGTTATTAAGTGCTGTCAAACTGGTTCCAACTCATAGAGACCCAATGTTCAACAGTAGGGACCCCTTCCCAGCCTTGCACCATCCCCACAATTATTATATCTGAACCCATCATTTCAGCCACTGTGCCCACCCATCTTGTTGAGTGTCTGCCTCTTTGCCACCACCTCTCTACTTTGCCAAACATGCAGCAATGCGCTTTTCCAGGGACTGTTCTCTCCTGACATGTCCAAAGTATGTAAGATGAACTCTCACCATTCTTGCTTTTAACTGTACTTCTTCTGAGATATATTTTCTCTTTCTTTTGGCAATCCACCATACTTCCAATATTCTTCACCAACGCCAACATTCAAATGCATCAATTCTTCTTAATCACACACGAGAATAGACCATTGCAATCTTTTCCAGTGTCCATGTGGGAGTCCTGCCCATGCTCGTTTGGTCTCCATTCTAGTTTTGAGGATTAATAACAAGAAGTTCTTAGAGTCTTTGTCCTTGACCTCTAAGTTTCTCTACAGCTTTCCTAAGTGCAGCTGTAACATCCTTGTTCCTCAAGCTGTAGATCAAGGGGTTCAGCATTGGGGCCACCACGGCATAGAAGAGGGCCACCATCTTCTCCTGTTCGATGGAGGAGGCCGACCGCGGCCCCAGGTAAGTGAAAATAGTAGCCCCAAAGCACAAGGAGACCACAGTGAGGTGAGAGGCGCAGGTTCCGAAGGCTTTGCTTCGCCCCTGAGCTGAGCGAATACGCAAGATGGCAGCCACTATTCGAGTATAGGAGAAGAGGACCAGGAAACAGGGAAGCATGATCACCAGGAAGCCAGAGATGGTCACCATGATCTTGTTGAAGGAGATGTCCACACAAGACAGGCGCAGCACAGCGAGGGTCTCACAGGCAAAGTGATGAATGGTATTGTGACACAGCGGAAGCCGGAAGGTGATAATGGTTTCCATCAGTGAGTTCATGAAGCCTGCTGTCAAGCAGCTGGTGACCAGTCCCATGCACAAGCCTCCATGCATGATGACCGTGTAGTGTAACGGATAGCACACGGCCACATACCGGTCATAGGCCATGGCTCCCAGCAGGAAGAACTCAGATCCACCCAATGCCAAGGACACATAGAGCTGGAGCACACACCGGTGGAATGTGATGGACTTTCGGGCTGAGAGAAAATGAACCAGCATCTGTGGCACAATGCTGTTTGCATAACAAAGGTCCACAAGGGACAGGACACTGAGAAAGAAGTACATGGGAGTCTGGAGTCTCCTGTCCAGTTGGATGAGGAGGATAATAAGGACATTCCCAACAATTGTCACCACGTACATGACCAGAAACAGGACAAAGAGGGACACCTGAGTCCTCCAGTCACTAGACAACCCCAACAAGAAAAATTCACTCACCCATGTGTTGTTTATATTTTCCCTGTCCATGAGCTTCTGAAGACCCAACTAAAGATAAACAAATAACAAACCTTGGGAATTCAAGATTGGATGAGGAACTTTTAAGCCTCATGGAATTCCTACCCATCAGATGCTTATAGTTCTGCTAGAACTTCTCCATCTGACAAGCACCCAAATTCTCCTTGAGTACATCCACGGATGGGGAATATGATAGCACACAGCACTGCAGCTAGAAATCAATGAGAAAAGAACAAATTGCATCTTGGAATTCAGTTTGCCAGAACCTAGTTTCTTCTTCTGAACATCTGGTCTTAATTGGAGAAAAAAATTCGATGCAGCATTAAAACTTCAACTCTGACTTGATTAGTAATTCTTATAGAAAGTAAGAAAATCCTGTTGGTGCAGTGAGTTAAGTGTTGGGCTGCTGCCTGAAAGATCGATGATTCAAATCTTTCAACTACTCCCTGGGAGAAAGAAGAGGCAGACTGTTTCTAGATAGATTGACCACCTAAGAAAAAGAAGAAAAGGGAGAAGAATTACAGTCTCTGAAATTCAAAGGAGCAATTCTCCTCTGTGCTCCAGGGTTTTTATGACTTGGATTGAAGTTTACGAAATAGAATTTCGGATGCTGATTTCTTGTATAGGAGGTAACCCCTATCTTTCTGAGAAGAAGGTGGTTGAATAAAGTTATTATTAATAATTTTATTAAATAAAATTAGAAATACCTAGAGCATATTATCCCGAATTCTGGATAAGGTTCAGTGCTAATAGCTTCTACTTGTTGATTGGCTCTCCCCCATTTAGACAGCCCAGATATTTTTCCACCTCACCTCACCCCAGCAGAACAGAGTCAGTGAAAACATGAGTGGCTTGAAGCACTTTTCCTGTCCATCCTTGAACTGAGTGGCCTGTAGTTTACTTGCTCTACTATGCCTTTTACTGTGAGTGCCCCTATTAGAAGTCCTTCTCACACCACTGGCCCTGTCAGGAGACAGCGTCCCTCGATGAACAAGGGCCAGGACCTTGTGCAGTGAAGGAAGGTACACATTTCCTTTCAAACTCAACACTTAGGCCTGCCCTCAGAAGACTTCAGTAAAGTGTTTAATGGTGGCTGGTTGTTACTTGGCAGTGGAAATTTTCTCAGGGAAGAGCAGCTCAGACTTTGCCAATAGGAGGGGACTTACAAAAGTTCTTGGGAAAATGAAATCAAATGATAGTGGAGTTTTTCCACTGAGGTTTTGAAGGTCCCTCAGTTGGACCCAACCTTACCAGTTAGAATGGAAGGCCATGAGGCCAGTCCTTTACTACAAATTAAGCATCTACAAACTCACTGCATTTGAGTTGATTCCTATTCATAGGACATGGCAGACCTTCCCCTGTGGGTTTCTGAGACTATAGCCCTTGACTGGAGTAGAAAACCTGACCTTTCCAGTGGCATCAATAGCCACAGGACATAATTTCTTCTTTGTTTGCTCACCTAGAGAAGAAAGGAATTTACCCAGGGCCGATGGATGAAGGTGAGCATTGGAGTACATGGGGAAAAGGTTTGACAATGCACCCCTGACAATTCACTGTGCACAATCTTGTGTGTGCATAGCAGTACTAACTTCCATTTCAGATTGGTGCAAGGTGAGATCTATGAGATTCGTTGCTGAGTAATTTTTCTGGGCTAGGTAATATAATAAATACTTAATGTACCTAATGATACAGCATGATACCATATAATACATTTACAACAACAATCTAAAATTTAGATTAATCTCTTTTTTTTCTTCTATTTGTTAATAAGATCTTATTTTTCTGGGATGTAGTGGTGTTAATTGCACAGGACATAAAATATGCCCCAAGACATTATAAAAAAACATACCATAACAGCAAAACCAAACAGCTAGTTATCTGCCCACAATGAACCATAATCCCTAATGGAGGTAGTTTCTTTCTTTTTTCATTTATTTTTTAATTTAAATCATTTCATTGGAGTCTCTTGAATTCTTTTTTTTAAGATGGAAGAAAAGGTGAGATGATCATAGATGCAGAAGTCAGCAGGTAGACAAGACTTTCCTAACACTTGGGATGTCTCTTTTGTCATGCCACTTTTATATACCGCATTGTGCTCCTGCAGAAACTGTGCATAGATCAAGAGTGCGATCAGAATAAGGGAATGGTTTAAGATCAAGAAAGGTGTGTGTCAGAGTTGTTCACTCTCCCCATACTTCTTTTTTTTTTTTCCTTTTTCCAAGGTTGTGCTGAGCAATTAATCAGAGAAGCTGGACTAAATGGGTAAGGGGAAGAATGCAGCATCAAGATCTGAGGGAGACTGATTAGCAACCTGGGGCATGCAGTTGATGTACACTTGTTTGCTGAAAGTGAGGAGGAACTAAAGTGATTGTTGATGAAGATCAAGGATTGCAGCCTTCAGTATGGATTACAACTCAATGTAGAGAAAGCATATACCCTCACAATTGACCAAGAACTAACAGCATAATACAGGAGAAAAGATTGGACTTGTCAAAGATTTTATCTTGCTTGAATGCAAAATCAATTCTCATGGAAATAACAGTCAAGAAACCAAAGGTGTATTACATTGGGCAAATCAACTTTATAAGACCTCTTCAGAGTTTTATAAAACAAAGGTGTTACTTTGAGGATTGGGGTACTCCTGACCCTAGCCATTGTATTGTGGATTGCCTCATATACATGAGAAAGTTGGACCCTGAATAAGATAAAACAATGAAAGATGAAGGCATTTAAATTGTGGTGGAGCAAAAAATATTGCTGCTCAAGAACAAGCAAATCTGTCACAAAGGACATACACCAGCATACTCCTTAAAAGCAAAAGACTTCATCTCATGTATCAGCAAGTGACCACCCACAAGGAAGACAGAAGGATAACCCATGCATCTGACCTGGGGTGCCGCTGAAGAATGTTGAGTATACTGTGGAGTACCAGAAGGATAAACAAGTCAGTCTTGAAATTCAACCAGGATATTCCTTAGAAGCCAAGAAGGAAGAGTCCTGGGATCACTTACTTTGGACACATTGCCAATGACTAGAAAAGAAAGGCCAATTGCTAGAAGAAGAAAAAAAAGCTGTCGTGTTTGATACATGAGAAGGTCAGCAAAAATGAGAGACACCATGAGATGGATTTACATAATAAGCACAACATTGAACTCAGGACTGGCAAAGTTGCTATCTGCTTTACACTAGGTCACCATGAGGCAGACCCACTCCTTTGTTACCAACAATGGGCACGACCCCATACATAGCACAAGAACAGCCACTGTTTAGAAATTGGAAAGCTGATCTAACATACATATCAGAAGATACATAAGATGGGCTAATAGATTTTTCTTCCTTTCACTTGAGAAACTGAAAATTGCAAGAGCCAGAATGGCCTAGAGTTGGTTTCTCCAACTTAGCTTGTCATCTGATGTCTGACCTTCAAACTCAAGGACAACAGACAGAGAAGGAGGAGGCAGAAAAACACCAGCTCAACCCCCATCTAGAAGATGTCCTTTTGAAGCCTCAGATACCTAGCCTCTAATACAAACTCCAAGGGGCTGTCATGTTACACCAGCACAGTACTGACAGTAACAGCTCATGGAAGACATGTGGAGAGGGACCTCTTTCACTCCAAGTAAAAAGGAAGGATTCTGATGATAGACAGCTATGGAAACAAAGAAGGTCCAATATTAGAAGTGGAGAATCATAGGTCCTATTTTTATGAAACACCTTCCAACAAAAGCCTGGATGGTCTAGACAAAAGGACCTTGGCAGCAAGGATCAGGTGAGAAGTCAATGGACTTTGGACTGCCATGCTTATAAATGGTGCCAGTGTGCACTGAAGCTTGTATAAAGATTTACTGTCACACGAAAGAGGAGTAAATGGATAAGTCATAAAGACAACCTAAAAGAGGAGTGGCTGAAAATAAAAAGTTAGCCTTGTGCCCTTGGTCATCATACCAAGAAGCAGAGGCAAAGTGCTGAATGGATATGCAGAAGCACCAATGCCGGAGAGAAGCAGAAGTTCTTCACACCAAATCTCCTTGGACACCCACCAAGCACAGTTATTCACGACATATTTTCATCCTATTAGCTGAACATATGGGAGTCCTGCTGGGGTAGTGCATTACACATTTACCTGCTAAAATTAATGTTTCAAAATCACTAGCAGATTTCAACCGCCATAAAGACCTAAAGCCCTGGAACCCCAGAAAGACAGTTGCTCTCTGTCTTGAAGAGTCACCAAGAGTTAGAATTACACAATGGCAGTGAGTTTTGAGTTTTGGTAACATTCAAATATAAATGTTTTAAATGCCCTTCTCAAAAATAGAATATAAAAAAAAATCAGCACTAGCCAAAATTTACCTTATTTATCTTAAATTTACTTACCTAAATAGATAGGAATCTAGATAGAATTAATAAAGAGTAGATAAAGTATAGATAATTCTGAAAGAGGAAGTTATGAAAAATGAGGGGGAGAAGGAGTATACTGAGAAAATAAATGGGTAAATACATTGATATTTGTGGGGGAAACATTTAAAGATAAAGAAAGACAATTATGTATTGAAAGAAAAAGGGAAAACAAAAGGGACGATAAAAATAGGACTGCAATGAAGAATTTAAAAAAATATAACTGATATAAAATTAAGGATAAATGAAAACTATGAAAAATCGGAGCAATGACCGCTGAAATAAACACCTGCCACTGACCTTGGATCCATCTGCCATGCCTACCACAATTTTGACTGTTGCCATCCAGCCCAATGCTTTTTACTTCACACTTCTTTGCAGTGAATGTAATACTAGCCTGTGGTTCTCTCACGGTGGAAATCCTGCTCAAAAATTTGTTATCAGGGTGTCTGACTGATTCTCAGACACTTTGAACAGCGAGCTCTTTCAGGACATCTCCACCAACACAAAGCAAAGTTGCTAGGACGCACTTCTCTTTGTTTGCAGTATTTAAAGCCAAAAGCTCCCCTCAAAGATTGAAATGCACTTTGCTCAGGTGTAGACCCTTGGCATTACTGAATGACTTCCACACGAGCATCATTCCAGTCCTATGGATACCTTTTCCATAATCTGCCTGTGAAGACAGAGACAGACATTGGTGAAGAGTCGTGTTTGTCTCCCTGCAGCTGGGACAAGATCATCATAAACCCTCGGCCCTTATCCAGAGCTCCCACGAATGTGTGGAACGCAGCTGGAGAAGGATGGAAAGGGACCGACTCTGAGTGAGCACTCAGTGGACCCAGCCCGACCCAATGTTGGTTGCAAGTGCAAATCCTTGTATTGAACATTACCAATACCAGATCTGTGTCTCGGGGGTCGTTTCCATGCAGCTCAAGTGTTTCACATGCATTTTAAGCGACCCTTTCCTTTAAGTTGCCTGCTCAAGAAAACATTCTCCCAAACTCCAAAATACCAGCTTCCCAATCTGTAAAACAAAGCAGATGGTGTAAAGCATGCCTCTCAAAAGGTAAGGACTTCCTTATCAATCTATTATGAAACTAACAAAGGTGATTTGTTGCGTGAATATGCAAGTGGAAGTAAGCTTGGGCGTTTTAGAATATTGTAGGAGAAATATGTACAGGCTAAGCAACCCTTCACCCTGCAGGAACAAGCCCTGGGATGAGGCAGACAACTGGTCCTGCTGGGCAGATGTGGCAAACAGGTCCTTCAAAGGATGATGGTCCACAGACTTGTCCTCCAGAGCAAGGTTGAGTGGGATAAAAAGAGCTGGTCACAGGGAGAGCCCCTTTTCCACAGACATCCTGGAGAAAAGAGCCATCAACAGGGAAACAGTCCCCAGAGCTGACAGAGAAGAGCAGGGATCAGGCATAACCCAGGCAAGGATTTTATGGATGTTCAATGCCTCCAGAGGTCTCCGAATCAGATGTTGCCACGGGGATTCCAACTCACGATGACCCCACGTGTGTCAGAGTACAACTTCTCCATCAGGTCCTCACTGGTGGGTGTTTCACAGTTAGATTACGGTGGCTGCTTTCTTCTCCCAATGCTCCTCTAGGGGGATTGAACCCCCAACTACACTGTCAGTTATGAAGCGCATGAACAGTTTGCACCACCCAAAGACTCGAACAGAAGCAGAGGTCCTTCTGATCACCTGGAAAAGGCAGTCTCTCCAATGTGAGCACTAGGATCATACTTTCCTAAGACAAATTTCCATGACTGAGCATCACAGCTTGTCTGGAGAGGACAGAGGAGGCTTGAACGGCAGAAGCCCCTTTCATTATCCTTATTGCACCATGAGAATTGAAGATGCAATAGACTCACCTTTGAGGCTATGCAGTAGCCTTCCTGTGCCTTGGAAGGATGGCGGCAGTGGGAGACTTGTGGAATTTGAAGCAAGTGCACTTGGAACAAGTAACTTTCTCCAAGTTTAAGGGTGAAATCTCCAGGGACCAATTATGCTTTGTTTACAAGAATTCTTTCTCTTTCCTCCTCTCCCCTCTGGTCACTTCTATACCTAACATCCTAAACGACTTGCCAACTTTGCTCAGAGAAGTTTTGTTTCCTTCCCCCTGGAGTATAGAAAGGAGCTTTCCAAACCTTAATTTCTCAAGAGGGCAAGTCCGAAGTCTTCCATGATAACCCCTTTGGTTTGTGAGAACTTTTATCCCTCTTTATGAGCCTGTAGATATGATTAATTATACCTGCTACACAGCTCAACTTCATTTCATAACCCATCTCCACATCCCTCTACCCAGTGTGCATCCCTGGGGTGGGGCTAGGGGGTGATGCCATGTGGTGCATCACGGATTCTCAAGCTGTTTCCCATGTTTGCACATCTGCCCACCCAAATTCTGTAGCATTCCTAGAGCTTTTGCCTTCCTGTTTACTCAAAGATGACCTCGTCTGTATTTTACTTAGATATTTTCATGCTCACGCTCAACTGTTGAATAAATGTATAGCGATACCATGCAAAACTAACAGCCATGAGGAGTGCCATGTTGGGTGTGCACTGAGGGTCACAGAGGTGCAATGCATTGCCCTCCCCAAGGGGCGTGGAATGTTTCCCTGATGTGTGTTTTATTGTGGGAGCAAGGCACTGCCTAAGGAGCAGGAGCTTAGCAAGCAGTTTTCTCACCACTAATTCTGGCAAGAGGTCTTTGCATCTTCCCCTGGCTGTGGTCTGAGGACCACTTCTTGGGCAGAGTAACAATGAGCCTGGCATGGGAGGAGTCACTCCAGAGAGCTCTGGATTTGGTTAGAGACATGCTACACAGCCTAAGTTACCGCCAAGCCCGAGGAAGTGGTATCAGGAAAATCAGAGGAAGGAGGAAGATATGTCAAGGAGAAGAGAGGAGAGGTGAAAAAAACAGGACTGCTTCCTAGATCATCCTCTTTACATACTTGGAAGGTATTTTTCTGTATGACATCTAGCAGGAAAACATGTTTCTGTTACTTGCAGAACATACCCTTTAAAAACTTTTATTGAAGTATAATTGACATATCATAAACTTGCATGTTTCAATATTGTATATTAGTCACTACAATCAGTTCTAGGACATTTTCTTCCTCCTTGTATTCATTATAAGCTCCCTCCTTCCCTTCACGCTCTCCCCCCCTAGTCCACCCCCACTGCCTCATCCCCAATAAGCTATCATTCCAGTTACTGTCTCTATAGACTTACCTATCCTGGATTTCGTATACTGGAAAGCATTCAAAAAATCCAACAAAGTTTTAAAAAATTTTAAAAGATGAACAGCAAAATCAAAATGAAGCAGAGGAAAAACATCTCAAATAAGGGGGGTAGAAATCAGGATATATTAAAACTAAAAATATTTTAAATGGATCAAAAAAGGAGATGAAATGATTAAGTATAGCCACTTACAACTTCCATAATTGACTTAATAATATTATCTGTCTCACAGCAGCTATTTACATCCCCCCACTGTGGTCAGAGGGGTTTGATCAAAGGCTTAATCCATATAGGGACATTGCAAATGGATTTTGGACTCCCACTCTCATCAATAGCTTTCTGAAAATTGGATGTTCACAGTTAAAGTTCTGATAACATGTTCTTGAGATTTGGCTTTTAAAGGCTGGTATTCTATTTCCATGTGAACTTAGTTGACATCTCTACTAGATGGCTCCTTGTTTGAAGACAAACCTTTAAGAATCCAGATATTATTCCTTTTTCTCCAAGATCACTTCATGAGGATGTATAAAAACAAGTACTATTCTAGACACTTGTTTTACCTTCATGAATGAGACAGAGAGTTGCTTTATTAAGGTCTTATATTCTAAATGGGTGACAGGCATCAAATAATATGCATTTAAAATAGGTTAATTGCAAAATTAACTAAAAGGAATATGTTCTTTAGGGAAAAATGTAGCATGGTAAGGAGACAATGTTGTTAAAAAAGAATATGCTTTTCACTAAGTTAGTCATGTAATGCTAGGGCATAGATCAAATTTGAATAAACTTAAGCACATTGATATCAGATCTCTCTCTCTCTCTCTCTCTCTCTCTCTCTCTCTCTCTCTCTCTCTTTCTCTCTCTCTCACCTCTGTGCCATTAAGCTGGACATCCACAAAAGGAAGATAAGAAAAAAATAAGGGCAAACAATTGGAAGATGAATAACTCTCTATTGTAAAAGGAGTGTGTACTGGTCCAGATCAGAGATGAAATTAGGAAATTTCTAGAAACCAACAAGAATGAAAACATGATGTACTAAAATTTATGGGACACAGCAGATGCAGTTCATAGCAGAGGAAGTTTCATTGCAATACATACACACATGAAAAAGGAAGAGAGACATATTTACTATGCTGCCACAAAATTTACAGCAACTAGAGCAGAATCAACAGGACAATCCTACTAATAGAAAAAGAAAAGAAGGCTGAGGCCTGGTGGCGTAGTGGTTGTGCACGGGACTGTGGCCCACTGGGATGGAGGTTCAAATCCAGCAGCAGCTAACCAGGAGCAAGGCTGGGCCTCCTACTCCCACCACCAGAGGGCAGTGATACCTCCCCCCCAAAAAAAAGAAAAAGAAAAGAAATAATAAAAATCAGGGCTGAGAATCAAGCGAGAGAAAATAAGAAAACTATGGGGAAAAATAATGCTGCTAAAAGTGGGTTCTTGAAAAAAGATAAAAAGAATTGACACACTGCTGGCAAACTTAACCAAATAAATGAAGGAACAAATTTCAATAGAAAGGATGAGGGACGAAAGAGGGGCATTATCATAGACCCTAATAAAATTCAAAGGGTAATTACAAAGGACTGTTCTCCAATGAATTCAAGAATTTGGAAGACATGGACATATTCTTGGAAAATCAATACCTCCCTACACTATCCTCAATAGATGACAAGAATCTCAACAGACCCATAGAAATAGAAGAAATAAACAAGGTTATCAAGGGATTGCCCTTGATAAAGGAATGCCCTGAACCAGATGACTTCACTGGAAAATTTTAACAAGCATTCAGGGACAAACTGACACTAATCCTACACAATTCTTCCAGGACATAGAAAAAGGTAGCAAACTCCCAAACTCCTTCTGTGAAACTAGTATAACTCTAATACCAAAACCAGGCAAAGATCCCACAAGAATCAAGAGCCACAGACCGATATTCCTAATGAATATCGATGCAAAAATCCTTAACAAAATACTGGTCAATGGAATGCATATCAAACAAATAATTTTAAAAAGTGGGATTCATACCACGGATTCAGGGATGGTTCAACATACGAAAGACCAATGTATCATTTGCCACATTGACATGAAAAACTATAAGAACCACATGATGATATCAATAGATGCAGAAAAAAAGCATTTGAAAAATCCAACCCCAATCCTGTTAAAGATATTCAAGAAGATAGGAATGGAAGGGAAATTTCTCAAGAAAATACAAGCTATATATGAAAAACCATCAGCCAACATGGCAGTCAGTGAAGACAAGATGAAAACAATCCCACTGAAAAAGGGGACTCGACAAGGATACTCCTTGCACTCATTCTTATTTAACATCATACTAGAGATTTTAGCTTACAGCATAAGACAAAGAAAGGACATCATAGATATTCACCTGGAGAAGGAAGATGTGCAACTATTTTTATTTACAGGTGATGCAATGTTGTATATGGAAAATCCCCAATGTTCCACAAGGGGAGTGCTGGAAGAGTAAAGGAATATGACAGAGTGACAGGATACAAAATCAGCAAATGCAGGTCTATCGGACTGCCATACACATAGGGCAAGATCACAAAAGTGATTTTTTTAAAAGTGGTACCCTTCACAATAGCCAAGCACAAATTGAAATATCTAGGGATGCACCTGACTAAAAAAAAAAGTAACAGATTTGTATGAATGAAACTACAGAACAGTATTATAAGAAACCAAGAGTGACCTCAGCAAATGGAAGAATAGTCCATGTGTGTGGATTGGAAAACTCAATATGGTGAAGATATCAGTTCTGCCTAAGGCACTATATAAGTTAAATGCAATCCTCACCTTTCTTAAAAGAAATGAAAAAACTGATTACCAACTTCCTGTGGAGAGGGGAGAAGTCTGAATTAGCAGAGAGCTCCTCAAGAAGAAGGACAGAATGGGAGGGCTTGCTTGACCAGACTTTAGCACATATTGTACAGCCACAGTGGTCAAAACCACATGGTATTGCTGAAATGACAGATTCTCAAACCAATGGAAAATAATTGAAAACTCTGAAATAAAATCATCAGCATACAGACAGCTGACCTTTGATAAAGACCCCCAAAGTTATCAAATGGGAAAGGGATGCCCTCTTCAACATGTGATGCTGGAAAAATGCACATGTGGCTGAAAAAAAAAATGAAGCGAGACCCTTATCTCACTCCACAGACCTCAAGGTAAAACCGCAAATTATTAGGACCATTAATGAGGCAATTGGGAGAAACCCGAGAACGTTGGCACAGGGAATACATAGACTATCAGAAATAAGGAAGGACACAAATACAGATGAGTCACAAATTAGCAAATAGTATATACTAAAGATAAAACACCTGTGTACGGTGAAATAATTCACCAGGAGAGTAAGAAGAGAGCCCACGGACTGGAAAAGCATCGTTAGCATTCACACATCAGACAAAGGCCTTATTTCTAAAGTCTACAGTGCTCTACTAGCTTCCAAAAAAATATTTGCCCATTGAGGAAGTGGGCAAAAGCTCTACACAGAAATTTCACAAGGGCAGAAAACCCAAATGGCCAATAAAAATATAAGGAAAGGTTCCCAACTAATAGCTACCAGATAAATGCAAATCAAAACAAAAGTGAGATACCACTAAATGCTCAAAGAGACCAATTTAAAAAATCAGAAAGCAGCAGGTGTTGGAGCAGCTGTGCTGAGATAGGAATTCTCATCCACTGCTGGTGGACCTGCTGGTATGTACAGCTACTATGGAAATCAACTTAGTGATATCTAAAACAGATGGAAATTGAACTACCATAAGACACAGCAATCCCCCTACTGGGCATATACCCAGAAGAGGCAAGAATCAAACCATAGCCAGACATCTTCGCTCCAATGTTCATCACAGCCAGTTGATAATTGCAAGGAGTTGTAAACAGTCCGAATTTCCATCACAGATGAATAGATTAAAAAAGTGGTACACTCAAGTACTCTCTCAATAAAGGAAAACTTTGTTCTATTAATCTGGTTTTCCACGATGCTCACTTTCCTGCCACAATGGCTGAAGACAAATGTGTGCATAAACAAGTGTGGTGAAGAAAGTTGATAGTGCTTGACTATCAAAAGCTATAGTGTCTGGGGTCTTAAAGGCTGAAAGTAAACAAGCAGCCAGCTAGCTCAGAAGCAACAAATCCCACATGGAAGAAGTACATCAGCATGAAGGAATTAGAATTAGATATCAAAGAACAAAAAAATCATAGTATCGTGTGTTCACCTTTCTGATTTGAATGCTGAAAACAAATGTGTACATAAGCAAGTGTGGTGAAGAAAGCCGATGATGTACAGCTATTGAAAGGAATAGCATCTGGAGTCTTAAAGACTTGAAGGTTAACAAGTGGCCATCCAGCTCAGAATTAACCATGCCCACGTGGAAGAAACACACCAGCCTGTGTGATCACGAGGTGTTGAAGGGATTGGCTATCAAGCATCAAAGAACAAAAAGTCATGTCACTGTGAGTGAGGGGAAGTACACATTGGGGATGCAAGCCTCATCTGTAGGCAACTGGACATCCCTTTGCAAGGGCTTGTGGGAAGGAGATGAACCAGTCAGGGTGCAGTGAAGCAATGATGAAGCACAACTTTCCTCTAGTTCTTAAATGTTTCCTCCTGACCTCTCTATCATGATCCCAATTCTACCTTACAAATCTGACTAGACCAGAGGATGTACACTGATACACATTGGAACTGGAAACACAGGGAATCCAGGACAGATGATCCTTTCATAACCAGTGGTAAGAGTGGTGATACTGGGAGGGCAGAGGGAGGGCTGGTTAGAAAGGGGGAACTAATTATAAGAATCTCCATATAACCTCCTTCCTAGGGGACGGACAACAGAAAGGTAGGTGAAGGGAGAGGTCGGGTAGTGTAAGATGTGACAAAATAATAACTTATAAATTATCAAATTTTTGTGAGGGCACAGGGAATGGGAAGGGAGGGAAAAAATGAGGAACTGATACAAAGGCCTCAAGTAGAAAGTAAATGCTTTCAGAATGATGAGGGCAACAAATGTACAGATGTGCTTGACACAATGGAGGTATATGGGGATTGTGATAAGTATTGTAAGAGCTCCCAATAAAATGATTTAAAAAAAACAAGCTGTGGCACATTCATACAAATGGATACTATGCATCCCTAAAAAATGATGAATACATGAAGCACATCACCGCATTGGAAGAACGGGAGGAAGTTATGCTACACACAGTAAGTCAAATGCAAAAGGACAAGTACATGAGTCCACTGAGGTAATCTTAAAAATGCAAAAAGGGCATAGGGGAAAATTTATTGTATGTAAACATTCCTGGGGTGAAGTCCATGTAGTATGGCAGAGGCCAGACCAAATCTAGGGAAACATATGGTAGGCAACTGAAAAGAAGGGGGTGGGGTAAAGAAAGAAAAAAAAAGTTATGGGTAGTAGGAAAACAGGACATTAACCCACCCAAGGGGAGGGTATTGCTTATATCTCCACAGGGAAAGAGGAACCAGACTTTAACTCAGTGCTAAGACATGAATGCAACTTTCCACCATGAAACAGGGAACCAATAAAGAAGTTTGAGTGGCCAGTCCTCATGCCAAGTAAGTGGAGAGCCTGCCTCCCCACAGAAGAATTTACTTCAGAGAACTGCACTGAAGCTATAGCTCAGGGAGAGGGATGTGTCTGATCAGAGCACATGGGAGCAAATGAAGGGGAAGGAAGAGAGAGTGTAGTGCATCCTGGTCCACCAAACGCAGAAAACAATGTTCTTGCTCAGAGCAGCCAATGTACAGAGAGGACTATAGGGCAGGCCCCACTCTGAAACATGACAGTCCTCACTGACCCATAGCACTACCGGGGACAACACAGGAGACATGGTGCATGAATTACACCAGATCTGACCCCACCACACTGAGGTGAAGCACCAAAGGTATGCAACCAAACAGCAAAGGGAACAGAGCGATGAAGTCCCCAGGGTACATCAAAAATAGATGTTTGGGCCAAGGTGTGGCACCCCACCAGACTCGATAAGAAAAAACCCTAAATGTTAACAAACAGATTTTGAACTATTAACAGGCTTTTCTCTTTTTTTGTAGTTTTGTTGTTGTTGTTTCTGATGTTGTTTTGTTTTCTTTTGTTGCATACTTTTGCTCTGTATTGCTTTTTGTGTATATTATTATCTCTGTAGTTCTATCTAGATAAGATAGGAAGGGAAAACAATCTGGAGGAGTAAACAATAGGACTGACAGTTCCAGGGAGACATGGGAGAGGGGCATGTCGGGGAAAGGGAGTGGGTGTTAACAAACCTAGGGACAAGGGAACAACAAGTGATACAAAATCGATAGTGAGGAGGATGTGGGAGACCTGGTAGGGCTTGATCAAAGATAACGACACTGAGAGGAATTACTGAAACCCAAATAAACACTGAACATGATAGTAAGATAAGAGGAAAGTAAAAGAAAATAGAGAAAAGAACTAGAAAGCAAAAGACATTTATAGAAGTCTAAATACGGCATGCACATATGCAAATATATTTATATATGACAATGGAGAAATAGATCTATGTGCATATATTTATATACTTAGTATTAAGGTACCAGATGGACATTGGGCCTCTACTCAAGTACTCTCTCAATGCAAGAAGGCTTTGTTCTATTAACCTGGTATTCCATCATGCTCACCTTCCCTGACATGATCACTGAAGGTAAAGCAGATACATAAGCAAATGTCATGAAGAAAGCTGATAGTGTCCAGCGATCAAAAGATAAAGCATCAGGGGTTTAAAGGTTTGAAAGAAAACAAGCTGCCATCTATCTCAGAAGCAACAGAGCCCACATGGAAGAAGCACACTAGCCTGTGTGATCATCAGGTATTGATAATCATATCATTGTGAATAAGGGGGAGTGCAGAGTGAAGACTCAAAGCCCTTCTGTAAGTTGCTGGACATCCCCTTACAGAAGGATAGCAGGGAAGAGATGAGCCAGTCAGGGTGCAGTGTAACACTGATAAACATACAACTTTCCTCTAGTTCTTTAATGCTTCCTCCCCCTTCCCCCCCACTATCATGATTTCAATTCTACTTTACAAATTTGGCTAGACCAGAGGATGTACATTGGTACAGATAAGAGGTGGAAACACAGGAACTCCAGGACGGATTAAGCCCCACAGGACCAAAAATGATATTCATGATACCAAGAGGGGAAAGGAAGATGGGGGTAGAAAGGGAGATCACAATGATCTACCTAGAACCTCCTCCCTGGGGGACAGACAGCAGAAAAGTAGGTAAAGCAAGACATCAGGCAGTGTAAGACATGACAAGATAATAATAATTATAAATTATCAAGGGTTCATCAGGGAAAAGGGGGATAATGAAATGCTGATACCAAGGGCTCAAGTAGAAAAAACATTTTTTCATTTTTTGAAAATGAGGATGGCAGTACATGCAAACATGGTCTTGACACAATGGATAGGTGTATGGATTGTGATGAGAGTTGTATGAGCCCCAATAATTTTTTAACGTAGTCAGGTAAACCTCTTGGAAAAGATAACTGCTGAATGAAGAATTGAATAAAACGACTATATATATATATATATATATATATATATATATATATATCTGAGAAAAGGCGATGTCTGGCTAAAAAAATAATTAGAACATATTACAAAGTCTTTGGCTTTTACTCTGAGTGTGCTGGAAAAGCATTCACTAAATATTTGGACAGAGGAGAGGCAAGAGCTGAGTGATGCTTTGGAGGATTGTCCTGGCAGAGATGAGGGAGACAAGGGTGGGCACAGAGATGCTTGCTGGAGGCATCTTCTCCAGTAAGTAAGAAGAGATGATAGCTCACACTGGAGTGGTGAAGGTGGATGTGAGAAATGATTGGGTTTCATCTCATTGTGATGGCAAAGACAACAGGGTTTTCTTGGAGGCTGAATTTGGATATGAGTCAAAGGGACTCCCAAAGCTGTGCAAAGCTTTCAGTATGAGTCACACACCATTAAGGTTCTAGTCCACACACTGTGCTTCATAATAAAAGACTTATTTTCCCTAAACACCAGACGTCGTCAGCCCTATAGAGCACAGTTCTACCCTTGTCACACTTGAGACTGCCAAGAGATGAGGCCAAGTCAAGAGAATCTGGTTTATGTAAAATGGAGAGTGGCAACTGGCCTAATGGCCTGCAGGTAGCACTGGTCCATGGCTCATGCAGGGGAAGGGGGGACAAAAGCAGTTTGCAGTGGGGATCTGGATGTCAGTCTAGGAAAAGTGGCTTGTGCTGATTAGGTATCAGAGTCATGCAGAATGAAACAGCTCTATGATTTTCAACAGGAGAATCACAAGTCAGGATGTTGCCAAGTGTTGTCAAGGTTGTGTTCTAAGGGGACCCTCATGCCTAGAAATAGGAGGGGTCGGGGGAGGTTTGTGAAGACATTCAGGGAGCATCACCTACAGAGATGTCTCTCTGGAAAGCCATGCCCACAGCAGTCAGCTTTCCATTGCTGACTGATCTCTCCTACCTAGTGATAATAGCTGTACAGTGAACATTCCCTCAAGCTGTGTCTGGAGCATATGTCTAGCCTGTTTTACTTGATGCACACCTCTAGTTATCTGTGACCTATCAATTTGGCTCCTAACAATATGACCTAAAGAAACTCATAACCCTGGCCCTGAAGTGAACAGTTCTGATACTAACCACACGGTGATGTGGTGGGATGAGTATCAAAAGTCATCGTAGAGAGTGAGAGCTACAACAGGTTGAGCAACAGTGATTACTATGGACATTAGAGTGAACGAGGAGCATATCTGGATCCTAAAATACATATAATGTTGGATGAAAACATAGGAGATCGTAAATGAGGTTATTAACATAATGTTTCATTTATAAGAATACACACAAGTGCACTCTTTGACATAATTATAGACATTATGCTTGTGAGAATAATTGTTCATGGGGCAAGAAGACATAGGAGAGAACATGGGATAATATGAGACCCATTAATCCCATTTTTAGAAATTAACGCTCCAGGTCTTGCATAGAGGATAATGTTCCATGAAATGAAGACTATGACTAACCAGTTGACTCATCTCTGCATCTGAGCTGGGGGGGTGGGGGGAGGGGGAGGTTTCTTTGCCAATATCTTAAGTTCCAGTACATTAGGGACTTCAAAATTTCCATTGGAAATTCCTATTATATTTTAATCCAGGTTCTCATCATCTTTCTGAGGACCCAAGAGCATGGTCTTCAAATATCCCATGAATGGCAATTCGGAGAACAGGAAGGCGAGTTTCAGCCCATCCTGTATTTCAACACGGGGTATCCATGAGCACGAGAGCACACATATGCTAAAGAGCATCTCACGCCCCCTTTCTCAAAAACCCCATCGCATGGACAAGAAACACTAATGCTCTGACCTCCCCAGGATGGAAGTCTGGGTCACCCTCTCCTACAAAGTGGGAAATGAAGACAGTTTTGATTTTGAGAGTCAATTCAGTATTGAACCCTTTTACGTGGACTTTTTCGCATTCTCCAAAACAAACTCTCGGCCATGGACTCAATGCTGACTCAAAGGGCTCCCCCGTGGGGTCATGAGTCTGCAACTCTTCACAGGAATAGAAAGTCCAGTCTTGCTCCCTAGGATCTGTACATGGTATCAAACTGCCAACCATCTGGATCACAGCCCAACATGACCACCTGCCACCAGGGCTTCTAGCTTTTTAGCACAGTTGTGGTATGCATATTGTTAATCTACATAATTCAAGATTTCCCAGTGAAATAAAATGTTTACTAAGAACTTAGAGACATCTCAGCATTTACCTACACCCACACACAAAAAAACAACATGTAGGAAATTCCCTCCATTGATGTGTGCACCTGTAGGAAAGGACGTTTTATTTTATACAAAGGTCTGGGTGTTTGCTCCCTACCCTTGTAAGAAAATCAGTGGGGGTGGGGAGGGAGAGGGGCAGTAAAGGGGAGTAGTCCAGGGACATTGAGATGTACACAGAGTTGCAGGCATAAATTTCTTCAAAGCAGGGTAGAAATGCAACTTGACTTATTTCCTAGAGGGAAACTATTTCTGCAGGTCAAATGACCCATGTGATTTATTTAACAAGTAAATTTTAGGAACTGAAAAGTACAGAAAAGATTTATAGATTTAAAGAAACTTAAGGGACATATGAAGTTGCGGGGGGAGGAAACACAATGAAAGTATAGTCTTGGGATGTCCACTTAGATGATAGGCCATAAAGAAAGGCCAGGAGCACATTAGAAAGACCAAGGAGGCAGTTGATTTTTGAAACAGGGAGGGTAGGACTAGACACAGGAAAAGCACGTATGGAGTTGCTGGCAGTAGTGTATTTTTAACTAAGTAGAATCTACAGGGGGTTACCTTAAAATAATTTACTATGCAACACATTTATTTCCTGACTGTGTGTTTTATTTTAAAACATAGAGCAAAGGCAAACAATGAATTTTTCCATTGAAGTTATTTGGTGAACGTCATAGAACTGAAGAGAGGAAGTCCATCTGGGAATATCCTCTTGCAGCAGTGCATGATTTAACTATAAGAAGAAGGAAAATAGTTACTTTCACTAGAGTTTATGCAGTGGAAATACATGTTCACAGAAGCGATTAGGTTGATTCTGTATTTTGTCAATAAAGCAAATGGAATATATCAGTGGATCCGGAATGAAAAAAATTAGTCAAGATTGATTGAGAGTATGACATTTTATTCCAAGGAAGAAGGTGGGGGGTGGGGAGAAACAGAATAGATAGGAACCAAAGAAATATGCATCTTAACTCCATTTTAGCATTGATAAGAATGAATTTCCATTATACAGACAAAAAAATGTTGAAAATGAAATTGGAGGTATATGTTTGCAGCCATGAAAAATTTTGCCTGGATGGGAAAAGATGGAGGAGAAGAAGAAGAAAGGAGGAAGAGAAGAGGGAGAGGGAGGGATGGAGAGAGAGGAAAAGATGGAGAGGAAGAGGAGGAGAGAGGGAGAGAAGGAGAGAGGGAGATAAGGAGAAAAGGAGGAGAAAAACAAGAAGAAGGAGGAGAAGAAAGGCATAAGGAGAAAGAATAAAGAAGAGGAAAGAAGTGAAGGAGGAGGAGGAAAAAGGGACAGGAGAAGGATGAGGGAGAGGACATAGCAGAGGAATTACCTCAGCATATATGGCTTCTAAAGTCATAGAACCAGGCAAGATTGCCCAAGAAGATAAAGACCAAAGGCCCACTATAGCCAAGTAGTAACAGTTAATTGTGTATAATGATATGGAATTGATGGGTTGCTTTGCTCTGTAATTGTCCTGACTCTTCTGAGTAGAATAATTCTACACTGAATTCTATTCTTCTAAGAAGACTTTTAAAGGTTCCATACTGACTGTATTCCATCACTTCTGTTCTTTTCCCAGACATATTCTATCATCCTCAAAATAAACACACATCCTCAACACAATGCTTTCTGGTACAGTTGAATTGACTAGAGGTCAGAGACAGTGAGTAGAATTTTGAAACCACATTCCCAGTGAGGCATGGAGTCAAGGCTCAAGTCAAGCAGGGGATCCTCCTTCTGAAAGCCCTTCATGCTGCCCATCTTGTGCCTCCAGAAAGAAAAGGGAGAAACCAAGTCTAGGAGAACAGTCTTCCAGGCAGACCTGCGTTCAGCACTTGAAGGATTTGTTTTATCCACACATATAAGAGGGTACCACCACCCATCTATGGGTCATTTTCTGTTTCAATGGTACAGAAAGCTATTCCACTGGTACTTCACATCAAAGAAGGATCACCCCCAGTGGGCAGGTTTTAGTAACCTTTCCAGACTAAGACAGATGAGGAATAAAGGCTTGGTAATATGGTTCTGGATATTGACCAATGACATCATGAATTATAATGAAATATTAGCTGCTGTCATGCTGGAAGATGAGGCTTCTTGGTTGGAAGGTATTCAAGAAGCACAGGGGATGAAGCAGTGGTCATGAGCAAACCAATGCTCATGAAAGTTCCATCCCAGCATGTGGTCTACAGGTAGTGATAAATGAGCAGTCTTCAAATATGGAAAGACTGTGTACAGAAATGTGTGCAACGATTCTACCTGGAGTGCAATCAGAAAAAATGAGTCATTACCTCATCTGGGCTGCCTTATTTTTGTACACCTGGAGAAAGGGATGATTTATCTTTCTTCACTAATTTTTCCCAACACCCTTCTTAGGGCACCCATCACCTCCTTGTTCCTCAAGCTATAGATCAAGGGGTTCAGCATGGGCGTCACCACAGCATAGAAGAGGGCCACCATCTTTTCCTGTTCAGCTGAAGAGCCACCCGCAGGTCTCATGTAGGTGAAGATGGCTGTCCCGAAGCACATGGAGACCACGGTCAGGTGGGAGGCACAAGTCCCAAAAGCTTTTCGGCGTCCCTGTGCTGAGCGGATTCTCAGGATAGCAGCCACTATGCGGCTATAGGAAAATAACACCAAGAAGCAAGGAAGCATGATGACCAGGAAGCCAGAGATGGCCACCATCACCTTGTTCAAGGAGATGTCCGCACAGGTCAGTCTTAGCACAGCCAACAACTCACAGGCAAAATGATTGATGATGTTATGGCACAAAGGCAACTTAAAGAGGATGATGGTCTGCATCAGTGAGTTTGCAAAACCTGCTGCCAGGCAGCCAACAGCCAGCCCGAGGCACAGCCCTCCATGCATGATGACCATGTAGTGCAGAGGGTAGCACACGGCCACATAGCGGTCATAGGCCATGGCTCCTAGCAGGAAGAACTCCGTGCCACCCATGGTCAGGCAGACATACAACTGGAGCACGCAGCTGTGGAATGGGATGGACTTCAAGGCTGATAGGAAGTGCACCAGCATCTGAGGGACTGTGCTATTGGTGTAGCAGATGTCCACGAAGGACAGGACACTGAGGAAGAAGTACATGGGAGTGTGGAGCTTGCTGTCAAGCCTGATGAGAAGGATGATGAGGGAGTTCCCCACCACAGTTATCAAGTACATGGCCAGGAAAAGGACAAAGAGGGACACCTGAGTCCCCCAGTCACTGGACAGTCCCAGCAAGAAGAACTCGCTGATCCATGTCTGGTTCTCCCTACCCATGAAGCACAGAAAAGTTACAAGAAATCCCAGAAGCTCAGCGTGGCAGAAGACCTCACAAAGTCATTGAGACCCAAGAGCCAATTTTAATATTTTAAACCAAATTAAATAATATTAAATCCAAGTCAAGAAACTTGTGCCATGAAATCTCTAGCCTATACATTATTTTCTCCAAGATTCTGAACCCAACAGAGCCCAGTGATGAGACCCACAGTGGCGAACATCTTTCTTCTTCAAGTGAGTGAGGTTCTGTAGAGACGACAGGCATTAGAATTAAAGAGGTTGGTGGGATAACACACTTTCTTCTTTGGGTCAAATGTCTCACCTTGAGACTAGTTCACTTCTTTATTGAGTTCCCTCAGTACTGTCTTAGAATCCTTACTGAGGACCTAACAGAGATGAACGACTCTTTTAGATGTTACTTTTAACATCTGCTTTCTCTGGCTTTCCAGGTGTTTGTAATGAGAACTGGGGAGTTTCATCTGAGAAGGAGAAAGAATCACATACATCCAAAGTATCAAAACGCTGCCAAGAGGTGCATATCAGATGTGGTAAATGAAAAATGGAAGACCATGCTCAGGCTTGAGAAGTTCTGCTGGCTGGGTCTCAAGCAGGTGGTGGGCCGAGGATAAGGACTGAAGCTCCATCAGGCTCCTTAGGCCTCCAGAAGCAGAAGCAGGGCAGAGACGACGAACAGCAGATATCACTGTCAAAGGACAAATCAAGGTCAACAATGCACTAAGCAGCATCCCCACAAGTGACAAGAGCTCAATTGCCAACTTAGCCTTTAAGGAGGAGAGAATGGAAACGACTGGACAGTCTTGGGCAGTCTCTGAGCTTACCTCCCAGATAGGGAGCCATGGACTGGTGACTGTGGTGTGATAGAAGCCTAGTGACCTGGAGTTAGATGAAAAAACAACTGCCCCCACTTGAAATTCCGGCCAATGCCCCCTTACAAAACTGACCTCCCCTTGTGCTGTGCCTCATCCACCCAGACCCACTTACCAGAAGGCAACAGTCTGGTCTGCTGGTCCCTGACCCTAAGCTTTTACATTCTGCAGGTGTCAGAGCTCTGTTGTTGTTGTTTGTTGTTGTTTGTTGCTGTTAGGTGCCCTTGAGTCAGTCCCAACCCATAGCAACCCTATGCCCAGCCGAAGGAAGCTCTGCCTGCCACAGCTCCAGCCTCACGAGAATTCCTATGGCTGAGTCCTGTGCTGTAGCCACCATGGAAGGCCAGACTGTCGAGGGCCTTCCTCCTGTGTGATGCCCCTCAAAGGCTCTAGAGCTCAGAAACCCATCTTTGGAACTCTTAGGAGTCTTCTGTCTGTCCCTGAGCCAAATCACAAGCACAGTGGTCTACCGAAAGCCCGCCTTCTAAGTCCTATGTTTTGTCTTCCTCTGATTACTCTACCCTCTGGGCACAGAAAATGAAACCCAGGCTCACCAGTCCCAACCAGGTGTGATCTTGCTTGGGGCCTGTGAAGAGGTAGCACCCATGAAGGTGGGAATGGAACCATTCTTGACCTTAGGATGCCATGATAATGGGGACAGCTTACTATACATGCACACAGTGTGGACACTGGGATACACCAGCAGGCAATAAGTCTATGGGTGCTTTCAAATGACAATGTTTCCTCCTAGATGAAAAAATTAAGGTTGAAACCGCACTCCTAAGAATAATTGGTGTTAATGTACGCAAAGGGAGAGACAATAAGCAAAGTATGAAATGCTCTTCAATTCTTTGGAATTTAGGCTATATCTTCAGAAGCTTAGCAAGTTCCTTTGAAATGTTTCAGAGAAAGAGAAATCCCCTTGTCCCTATTAATCTTTAATTGAAAAAGAAAATGTGAATTTTGAAAGCATTGCTGCCACACACTCCAGTATAAAAGAGAACCGGAATGCCCTTGAGAGTCGGTGTCTAGGATCTACCCTGGATGCTGACCACAGACAGTTCAACAGGCTGTTTTTGGAAGGTGTCTGGGCTGTCTCCAGTTCTGCTCTTGCTTATAAATCAACTCAGACAGAAGCACTTCACCAGCAGGGACCAAGAAAACAAACAAACAAACAAACAAGCAAACGGATGTCTGGTGATGACTGACTCTATTCTTCATACCAGATGTGGAGACTTGGTGTTGAAAAGTCTGTCTGGAGAATGCTACACTCTTGCAGTTCTGAATCTCTCATTTACGAATAACTAAAAGCTACAAGCTAAGGCTCAGACCAAAACAAGTTTCTATAATCTTGATGGCTGGTCAACAAGACCACTTAGGAACCCTCCCACTCACTGCCATTGAGCCAGTGCAGACTCACAGTGACCCCCTGTTATGTCTGAGACCGGAAGTGTTTATGGGAGTAGAAAGTCCAGTGTTTCTCCTGTGAAGCTTCTGGTGGTTTCAAACTGCCAACCATGCAGATCACAACCTAGAAAGAAACGCCTATGATTAGTCTTCCATGCTGCTACTGTCTTGTTTATCATTTGAAGGTACCCTTCTCTAAGAAGGAAAGAATGGTAATACCACTAGGTTTGTGTGTGAAGGAAAGTTATGGGAAGGTTTGGGTTAAAGCTATAGCCCTTACAAAAAGGCATGATGACCCAAGTTTTCCCCTTTCTTTATTCTTGGGCACCTGGCCATTGTCCTGGGACAAAATAGGAGGATGTTATTGAAATATCTAAGAGACACTAGCGGTGCATATACTGTCCTGGGCCTGTGGCCAAGGTCTGGGAATAGGTATGAAAGCACCAGCTGTTATGGTATCCATGAAAAACCTGGGCAAATAGCCACCTTTGTCTGAACACCGATAAAAAGACTGCCCATTCCTGATAGAGAGCGATGGGAGAACAGCAGAAGCTACACACCATGTAGCTTGATGAATGAACTCTTAGAGAAGCAGAAGAAGAAGCAGAAGCTACATGTCATGTAGCTTGGTGATGAAACCCCTGCTCTACTCCTGCTGTAAGACTGAATGCCTAGTGGTAATGTTGTTGCTTATCCTATTATATTTACTTTGTTTCTCTATCTTGTATTTATTTCTTTAAATAAACTATATTTCTTTATATATGTGTATGTATATATGTGTATGTATGTATATATATATAGTTGTGATTTGTGCTTGCTAATGGTCTTGCCGCAGATCCTGATACCTATTCAGTAAAAGTCCGTGCATGGCAGACAGCAAAAATGTAAACAAAACTTTTGTCATTATAGTTTGTACATCTCAGTTCTCTCTTTAAAGGTGTCCAGGGACTCATGGATTTATATATTACTCCACTTCCTACAGGGTGAGGACTAGGAGAATGGAACAGGAATACAAAAGTAATAGAAATAGGATGGTACTAAATATAAAGTGGGAGCATACAAGAAAATACTAAAAAGTCTATTTTTTTCAGTAAGTGATATATAAAAATAAACTTTAAAATGAAGACTTTGGTTAGCTCAAAATAAAAGGTCACCCCTGATAACAGAAGTCTTAAAAACATATTTTTCTTACATATATATATTTAGGTGTGGTGCAAATGCATCCTTGTACATAGGAGAGCTTGCAGAGGGAGACTTATGAAAGCTGTTTAATCATAAGCAGACACCTAGAGGAAATGAGAAATGGGCTTGAGGATTTAGAACTACACTCTCAAGGAATATCTAGGCCAATGGTCATAACATTCCCCAATAATGCTCCACCTTCTATTTTGCCAAGTGGTGACTTAGTCTTCTAAGCTTTTAAATGTCCATCTGAGATGCAACTATGGTCCTTCCTCATCCAGAGCAAAGAGTAATAAAGAAAATAAAAGACTCAAGGAAATCATCAGTCTAATGGGCTATGGAAACCACCTGAGGCCAAAAGAACTAGCTGGTACTTGGCTATGACTAACTACTGCTCTCATTAGGATCCCAGTAGAAGATTCTGCACAGAGGAGGAGAAAAATGTAAAACAAAATCCAAAGTCATAAAAAAGATTAGACCTACTGGTCAAATGAACACTGCTGTTACTCTTTGAGACTATACCCTTCAAGCCTGAAGGGTATAGAACTCACCCTCAGAGATCAGCTTTTGGCCAAACAACAGGCAGGCTATCAAATAAATAGTTACCCCCTTGAAAAGTGCCCTCCTCTGTGCAATCACCCCGATGAGACCAAAAGAACAGCTTTTGCCCCCAAAACAACGTTCAGATGACAGGGATGCGGGGTGTGGAGAGGTAGGAAACTCCTCAGGAAGTGTGAGAGTGCAGCTATGCTGAGGAGAAGGCTGCCGAGGTCACAGTATACAAGGGATATACATTATTCATCCACTCTGTAAACTGACACCCTAACCACACACCAAAAATGTTCAAAATTAATAAATAAACATTAGCCATAGAAGACCAAGGAGACAGCAGTAACTCTGAAAACATCAAAAACCTCATTGCCATTGAGTCGATTCCCAACTCACAGCAACCGCACCGAACAGAGTAGATGTGCTCCTCGGGGTTTCTGAGGCTTAAATCTCTGTGGGGTCGGGAACCTTCTCTCTGTCCCACAGAAACACTGGCAGCTCAAACTGCGCACACCGTGGTTAGGAGCTCAATGGGGATGCAGCCCACTACACCACCGGGCCAGTTCCTCTAAAGCATGGATGAAAGGGTGGGGCTGCAAGACCAAATTAATGGGAGTAGAACCATTAGAATGAAAGCAATAGAGTGCATACACAGATGTACAGAGTGCAACCACTGTGGAACATGAACTTTTTCCATGTGTATGTCCAACTAAAATATCTTTATGCACTATATGTATATATTATATACATATATACACATATACAGACAGAGAGATGATGAAAGTAAAGAAAGGCGTGTAAACAGAATAGCAGCAAAGACAAAGGATATTCTTTATCTAGCTCTTCTGATATACACCCTATCATGCCCAAAATTTTCAGAAATTGATCCAAGTCTCCAGTCACACTTCACAAACATTCTTTACAAAATGTAACTAAGACCATAAGGGAATTTGAGTTTTCTCCCCAATATTAATTGATTACACTTTACTCTCCACCCCAATCACTTCTCTCTCTCTCTCTCTCTCTCTCTCTCACACACACACACACACACACACACACACACACGCACTCACTCACACAAGCAAACTGTTGGAAACCACAGAAAACAAGTTCATTCAGATGAATTTATCTCTTCACCAGCAACATTATGAACAAGTCTGTCAACACAAACCTGTCTGGGTTTTAAGGACATAACATGGACTCCGGGAGAGGTAGAGTGCTGTGTGCAGCAGTGGAAGTTGTGCAGAGCTACAGAGTGCCATGGGGAGAGGTGGGTGCTATGGAGCGAGGTGTGGTACAGGGAACGTGGTCTAGAGAAGCCGAGTCCGGCAGCAGACTGAGCCCAACAACAATCAGGAATTACAGCTTCTCTCAGAGGTATCCAAAAAAATGTCCTCCTCAGCTTGGCTATCCAAACTGTATTTCCCTGTGACGTAAAGGACATTCATCTCTCCAGTAACCAAATTCAGTCCCCTGATCACCTGAAGTTTTGAGCCTAGGTAAAGGTTGGGGCTACAGAAACCCTCCTACCTGAGCACACATCCCTCAGTAAGCTCCCAGGGTACTTCTGATGATGCAGACTTACCTCCAGGAGACAGGCCAGCATTGGCCCAGGAAGGGAGGAAGGCTGAGGAAGATGTGGAGTTTGGAAGAAGAAACTTCCTCTCCCTAAGAGATGAACTCTCTACGGGCCAATTAGGGGGTGCTTGTTAGGGTTTTCACCTTTCTACAGCCATTCTCTCACCTTACATTCTAATCTACATTCTACAGAATTTACAAATGAGAATTCAAATCTACGTAATCCAGAAGCATGAGATGAGAACTGCAGCTCCCCACCTTGTCCTCCAGGAGATAGTCTCTTGTGTCTTGGTTCAGATTTCACTTAGGTGAAGTTAAAACTTTTCCACAACTTTTGGTCTGTGCACTCAAATGGCAAACAGTTGGCCCAAGACCCAATTACACTGAGTTATTCTGACTCACAGTGTTAGTGTTTTTAAGAGCGTACATCTTTGATGGAACAGATAGACTCATTTCTCTTCACACCATGGGGTGGTGGATTTGAACCACAGAACTTGATGTTAACAGACCAGTGCTTTCCTAACAGTGCCAACAGGGTTATTCCCTATAACCCAAAATGTACAATAGATCATGAACTAAGTGAGGGATATTTGAGAAGCATTTTGGATAATATGGTGGCCAAGGTAGAGGAGAGATATGATCAAATATTCAATTAATGTTCCAATTTTGTAGGGCATTTCCCCATTGTGTCTCATTATTTGACATAGCCTCTAACTGTTATGTCAGATCATTTAGTTATTTTTTGCATCTGGTCACTATACTCACAGTCTCTGCCAATAACAGAGAAATATCCTATTCACTTGAAGACAATCATTGACCCCTTTGTCCATTAGAGACCCTCAAAACACCAAATCATGAAAGCCCTATCCTTTTTCTCCAAAACCTTTTTATTAGGAGTTTATCAGATCATTCCATTGTTCAATCGCACTGTGTCAATCACATAATCCAGTGTCAAGTTGAGGATGAAGAGCGTAGGAGTGGAGTCTAGCCTGGCAATCTAGAGATGGCCAATGAGGCCTCTGTGTGGGTGTGGTCTTCTCTTGAGAGTTCTGGGAAATGTCATACTACATTATTGGAGGTGGAGACACTGTCTCTCTCAACTCACTTCCTTGGAAAATTTCCACTGACAACATTCACTTGGAGACTCGATTGACAAGGCTGACTACCTCTGAGACATCCCTGAGGAGAAGACATATGGAGCTACCCTAGTATCTTGAGCGGGACAAGCCACATGGATGCAACCCAGACCTCTGAAACTGGAGGAGCCACTTGGAGGCCCCTGCCTGCACAGAGATGTTGACTGGATCCAAAGGCATTCTATCCATCTGGCTTGTGATGATCTTGCATTTGGTGTCATTGTATACATTTTGGAGTCTGAAGAAGACTTTATACACTGGTATCAGACATATGGACTCATATCAGACTTGTGGGCTTGGACTGGACTAGGTTGGAATGCTTTCTTGAGGTACAATTACCTTTTCTATAAAACTCTGTCTTATATACATATGCACATTAATGAATTTGTTTATCTTATCTACCCAGACTAACACACACACCAACCAATATAGTACAATTGCAACTGCAATCAATTTCAGAACATTCTCTACCATCTTGAGTACCTTCATAGAAGCTCCCCTTTACTTCTGCCCCAATGCACCCTGCCCCCACCGAAACACTCATTCTGTGTGCTTTTCCAATAGGTTCATCTCTGGGGTTTCATACACTGGAACACAGACAAACACTTAACACAACTTCAAGAGGGTGACCTCCTATGACATAACACTTCTGAGATAGCCTTCACATGAACAAACAACATAAAACAAAACAAATCCCAATACAGAAAATGTTGAAAACAAAACCAGGTTCAGGATACTAATTGTTCTTAAATTGGAGCTAGGATTTAGTGGGAGCCCTCAAGCCTATTCCTAGATCTACATTTGCTTTGGCTCCTGTTAGAGGCCAACTTGCTTATTTATGGTAGAGTGTCCATAGATCATCTCCCTGCAGGATAAAGATCTTCCATTAGAATTGTCATAGATTAGTCCTTGGTGCTGCTTTGTTAAAACAATGTTGAGAGAGATATATTGGGCCAATATAGGACAGTCTGTCTATTTCTAGAAATAACACCTAGTTGTGTCGGCTTTCCAATCTGATCTGAATGGGATCATGTCATACTGGCCTTTTGTCTGACTCATGAGCTACATAATTGTCTATTGTGTGAAGGTGACACACACATCACTGATATACTATGTAAATGGACATCTGTACTGTTACAGTTTGGGGTTTTAAAAGCAGTAGTCCTGTGAAAACACACACACACACACACACACACACACACACACACCTTTGGAGGCACAAATGTATCCACTTGCACTGTTCAGTAGTGTCAGGCAAGCTCAACTTTAGCTAACATCATCAGTTTGCCAAAGAAGTTATACCTGTATATGAGAATCTCTGTTGCTACCTACCTCTGCCCCCTCAATTTTATTTCCATAGTGTTGCCTTTCTGTTAGTTGAGTCTGCTGGTGGTGGTACTGGAACCTCACTGTGAGTCTAGGTTCTATTTCCCTGTACCTGATGAGACTGTGTCTCTTTTAGGATCTCCATTGACCATGCAGATGTTTCATTTTCCATCGCATGGTCATCTGTGCAATATTTGGTCCATTTTTCTAATAGGGCAGCTATTCTTTTTCTTGCCTATTTTAATTCTTTGTGTATTTTGAATGAATCATTTTTTCTATATGTTTCACAGATATTGTCACCTACCCTGTAGCTTTCGGTGTACTCTTTCAATGTTGCCTGAGAAGAAAATAAACTATTTTATTTAGGGAGACATCTGATGTCAGAAAAACATTTTCCATTTCAACACTCCTCACATGTACGATCAAGGCATTAATTATGTCCAGTTATGTTGTTCAACCATCACCACAATCGATTTCCAAAATGTCCCAACACCTTTAATAGAAGTCAAATGTCACTTGAAAAATAATCCCTCTTTCCCCTTCATTGTACCCACCCCTCATGATCACTAATGACTGTTGACCTCTATATTACCATCTATTCCAGATATTTCATATCAGTAGGGCTATATGATATTCTCAAAACAGTATGCTGACCAACTTATTTTGCTCAACATCATGTTTTCATGGTTTGTCTATGAGGTCACCTGTATCAGCATTTCATATCTCTTTGTGCTTGAGTAACATACCATTGTACGAATGTCCTTAATATGAATGGTGCTTCATGTTTCAGTCAGGTATTTATAGTTACTCTTCTCTGTGTCCTGAGTGAGAGAGCTCAAGTACTGGAGACAGGCTTCTTTGTCATCTTCCAGGAAATGTGTTGGTGCATCTTGATCTGCTGGAATTTACTTCCGTATCTGATGCCACTGTTAGGGACCCAGATTGTTTTTTTCTGTGTGAATGATCAGTTGACTGAACATGTTTCATGAAGAAGCCATCCTTCTTCTCTCTGAAGTCTCCTGTCCTGCCTTGACCATGACACTCAAGAGTTGCTTTCTATGTGTGGTTCGTGTCCCGAATCCCAGGGGTCCATGCTTCTCTCGTTACATCAATACTCCATTGTCATCATGACTGTAGCTTTATAATAAACTGTGCTTCCTCATTGTTTAAAGTCTCCATGTTGACTCTACTGCTTTAAAGTGTTTTGTTTGCAGACATTTACATTTTTAATCTGACTTCGAATTAGCTTGAAATTTTTCAGGAGAGGAAGTCTGCTGGGACTTAGCTTGAGATTTCATTGAATCTGAGAATTAATTTGGAGAGAAGTTACAGTTCTACACTATTGAGTTTTTCAGTACAGTAGAAAAACATATACTTCCGTTTATCTGTCTTTTTTAAACTCCGTTTATCTTTTCCTGTTCAGTGTTTTTTTTATGTTGCATCATTCAATATCTGTCATTGGAATAATTTCCAGGTTTGATAATTCATAGTGCTAGTGTAAATTGTATAATTTTGGGATATATAGCAGAGACAATGATGACAAATTAATATAAAGCAGAACTCAATAAAAATGTACAAACTATTTCAAAATATAGTTCTTCAGAGGAGTGATATACTGGGAAAATACACACAGGAAAGATGTCCAACACCAGGAAAACCATAAGGAATAAGCAATACACACCTGACAAGAGTCCTCAAACTTTCTAAACACGGGTCCAGTTCATTGTCCTGCTGACTGATGAAGGACCAGACTATATTTTTAAAACCTGAACAAATTCAATGTGAGTCTGGGATGAGTCGGCTGCTGAGCGAGACAGCCAGCAGTGGCAAATGCACCAGGCAGCTAGATAAATGTCCTCAGCTGGCTGCATGTGGCCTGCAAGCCATAGCTTGGGGATGATTGCTTTAGAAGGACAGAAGGGAAGAGACCTGCCAACACCGAGTGCTGGTGAGTATGTGAAGTCCCGGACAGTTTCCAATCACTTTTTTAAAAGTTTGGTACTTTTGCTTGGGTGTTTGTTTTTTTATTTAAAGGAAGCATATTGTTATACCCTACAAATATTACTCCAAGATATTTACCCAAGCAAAATGAAAAGATAGGTTCACAGAAAGATGTGAATGTTCAGATCAGAGGAATTCATAACTGACAAAATCAAAAAGTAACCCTGAAGGATGGATAGCAAAACAAAAGTTCTAAAACGATTGTGGTGGTGACTACACAACTCCACTTGATGTCATTGAACAACTGAATTATATGGTGTGTGAATTATGTGCCAATAAAACTATTGAAAAAATTGTGATGCCTTCCTACAATGGAAGTAATGGGAGCAGGTGTAAAGCTGGTTCATGAAGCAATAGGCATAAAAGCTATTGTCACAAGTGAAAGACATATCGACTACATTTGTCATGATTACATTGATCGAACATGTTGGAAAGGCAAAACTTTAGATGAACATCAAATAGGGGTCGTTGGAACTGGGGGCAAAGCATGGAAATTGACCAAAGACTCATAGGAGAATTTTTTGAAATTTCCTGTCTTGTTTCTGACTTCTGGTTTGGGCCACTATTCACAGGGTCAACATTTTGAACTCTGCCCCACAAGAGGAAGATGCAGCTTCCTGCTCCTCTAAGATTCACAGCCTCAGAGACACAGAGGGGCAGTTCCACTCTGTCCTAAAGATCTACTATGAGTTACTATAAATGTCCTCTGTTCTATGGGTCTGCTGTGAGCTCCTATAGGTCTATAGATCTACTGTTTTATAGATCTCCTATGCATTGCTATAGGTCTCCTCTATTCTTTAGGTCTTCTGTGAGTGACTTTAGTCTACTCTGTTCTATGGGTCTGCTGTGAGTTATTGTAAGTCTACTCAGTTCTATGAGCCTCCCACTCGATGACAGTGAGTTTGCTTGCTTTGTAACTTGCTCGTAACTTGTAACTTTGTAACTTGTGCTTTTATGCATTTCTCAAAACTGATAGACATACATACTTATAAATGGTGAGTTTTACAGCATGTAAGGTATGGTCCATAAATGTAACTTTAAGAAAGTGCCAAAAGACATGTAAAATACCAGGATTTTTCAAAAGATGATACTCAAGCCTTCTATTAATTCAGAAGATAACCAGCAACGTTGTAAATTAATTTGAGTCAATATGCCTCAACACTGAAGCTAAATAGACAAGTTTTCAATAACACATAATGAAGACGGAAAAAATATAAAATAGCCTGTACAAAATTCTAGAAATGTTAGAGGAATGTAATCTAGAGGAAGCAAAGACAATACCATCCTGCCAGCCTGTGGGTCTGTCAATTTACACTTACAGCAACAAGTTGAACCAAATGATAGTTGCATTGATCCACATTTGTATCACATAATTTTATGAAGACTAATCTTGAAGCAAAATTATCCTCTTCCCACAAACCAGATACTTTCATTTAAAAAGGAAAGGAAAGGAAAAATTCAAGGGATAGTGTAAAGTCACTCTGTCTCCTTCTACTAATGGGTCTTCACACATGTCTCTGAATGATCACAGGTTTTCATAAATTTGATTCTCATTTGACCTCTAGAGATAGTAGTTAGCTAGCACTTAAATGATCACCATGATGAATCATGATGGCACCTCATACCTTGATGACAGCATTCAAAAAATTATATCTCTGTAAAGTTTTTTGAGATTCATAAATGTTAGAGTTTAAGCACACATGTATAAATAACTTATTTCTTCAAGAAGGAACTGAGAAAAGTTGAAGTCAAGAAATATAAAAATCATTGATATATGAATGGATTTGGGGTTTTAGCTTAATTCTCATTCAGGCCCCAATGAAAGAGTGATTAGTTTTTATGTCATGGCCCTGCTTGATACTCGTCCTCATGAAGAGATCACTGAAGACACAGGAGGAGAGCAAAGTGTGGTAAAGAAACTAGATGCTGTCCAGCTATCAGAAGAGAATAGGATCTGGGGTCTTAAAGGCTTATCTACAAACATGCAGCCATCGAAGAAAGGGGTCAACTGAATCCACATACAAGGCACATAACAGCTTCTTCTATAATCTGTGATCCAAGGATTATAAATGCTATAATTCCTAATCCGAAGGAGGGAAAACTCTCAAAGCTTCAATTGGAACACTTGATTTGCAGGGAGCTATGGATCACGGTGGAAGCCCAAATCCTATGTGCAGGGTCCACACATAAGCCTCAATGGATTCCCCTCTGAACACAGTGGAGGTTTGTGACTAGTCTTGTTATCAGAGAGCATTGTAAAGGCTGTGAAGGCAGATATACACACAGTCAGGTTAAAATGTTCTATCTTATAATTTGACCTCCCCTTTGGCCCATTTTATAGTCAATTTCTTAAAAATGAGGGGGAAATTTATGTGAATTTAGCTTCTGGTGAATCCCATCTATTTGTGGACCAAGGATGTGAATAGCTGTGCCATCAGGCAGTGCTCACTGGGAATTAGATTATTACAAATGCATTTGGGCTAAGATTTAATGACATCATTTGATCTCCTTTTCGACCCACTTTAAATTTGTTCTAATTTTTAATAGTTTCTACTTTCTTTTCTATTGAGGTTTTTCTGTTTTGGTTTGTTTTAGTAGTTGTTGTTGTTTTCTCTATATGGAATCCAGAATAGGCAAATCAATAGAGACAATAACTGAATAAGGTATTCTTGGGGGTATGACAGGGGAGTTTGGGGGAAATGGGGAGCTTATAGCAATGTTCTAAAGTTGTGATAACGATAAAGAACACTCCTTGAGGGGCTGAGCCCCGGTGGCCCAAGTGGTTGAGTGCAGAATTGCGACCCATGGGCTTGGCGGTTCAAATCCAGCGGCGGCTCTCAGGAGCAGGACTAGGTAGCGCCCACGACCACCAGAGGTGCAGTGATGCCCCATCCCTCCCCCAAAAAAGAACACTTCTTGATATGATTGAACTATTAAATGGTATCATGTGTGGATTATGTACCAATAAAACTATTTTTCTTTAAGAATAAGCACAGCAATTCAAACCATAGATTTTAGCTAAAGATGTGCTTAGAGAAAATTGCATAGCTATAAATGCTATGTTACCCATGAAGAAAAGTTTCCAATTAGTAAACGAACTTTTCTCCTTAAAAAGTATGGAAAAGAGGGCTGAGCCCGGGTGGCGTAGTGGTTATGCGTGGGACTGCGGCCCACTGGGTTGGAGGGTCAAATCCAGCAGCAAGGCTGGGCCTCCTACTCCCACCACCAGAGGGCAGTGATGCCCCTCCAAAAAAAAGTATGGAAAAGAGAGCAAATAAACAAAGGGAAGGCAATAATAAAAATTAGAAAGAGAGGCTACAGAAATACTAAAGACAATAAAAGCAAAAAATGTGCAAACTAAAATTGAAGTTTAGCTCTCTGAAAACAGAGTTCTCTTAGCCGTAACCCTAAAGACGACAATACAGAATGCTGGCGACTCTACAGGCAATGTGCTCTAAATGGTAAAGGCGTTCGCCAATGCAAAGCAAATTCATGAAAGCACATTTATTAGGTCTTTGAAAAGACAAAACCATATCTTCCCAATGAGGGTGTCCATCCTCATCAGACCACTATGCTGTGCAAGGATCTATAGAAACATGACCACTTAGACAAGTCATGAGTCTAAGGGAGACTACTGTAAAAGCATGATTGGTGACAGAATTTAAGCTGTCTTACAGATATAACCTTAAAGCATGTAGTTATGCCTTAAATTATGACAGACTTTTAAAAATAGACCTAGTTTCAAATAGTCGTACTAAGTGATCAGGCTCACATGTTGAACATTATTTCATAAAGTTATAGAAGATTAATGAAAATATCCTATTTCTGAGGCCTCAAAGTTCTTGCAGCCCATGATCTGCTAATGGGATTGTGTCAAGAAGTTTCCTAACTACGCATTCATATTGTTTGAGCGTATGATATGCTCTTGTAAGATTTATGTTTTACATAAATATTAAACGTTTTGGTTCAATGTACCCAATGAAATTTTACATATAGGTCTTTGAAGATCCTAATTCATTATTGGACCAACTTATTTGGAAATAGTGAGCTGCCCAATTTTAAGTTTTCCACTAAACCTGCGTGATGTTGTTATTAGCTGTCATTGATGAGTTCCTCCTCATGGCAAGGCTATGTACAATAGAAACATGCCCAGTCCTGTGCAACCCTCACAACTGTTCTGTGTTCCCGCCCATCGTCACAGTCCCTGTGACTACCCATCTCCGTAAGAGCCTTCCTCTTTTCCTCTGCCCCTCGACTTTAGCAAGCATGGCTTCTGCTTCGAGGAACAGGTTTCTCCTGAAAACTTGTCCAATATAGGCGAAGCAAAGTCTCACCATCCTTGCCTCTATGGAACATTCTGTCTCCACTTCTTACAAAGCCTATTTGTTGGGGTATATTTGGCAGTCTGTATACTTTCTATATTTTTGCCAGCATCATAATTAAAATAACTCTGCCCTTCTGTGGTATTCCTTGTAAAATGTGCAACATTCACATCCATATGAGGCAATTGAAAGTACAATGTCTTGAGTCATGTGCACCTTCATCCTCAAAGTAAAAAAATCTTGCTTTTCAACACTTTAAAGAAATCTTGTGCAGCAGATCTATCCAATTATCAGGGGGTGGTCAGTCCTCTGATATACTCACAGCAAGGGTTCAACAGGCAGTTGTGTAGTGATAAATATTATTTATTATAACACTGATATAGAGATTACGAGAGGGAGAGAGAGAGAGAGAGAGAAACAACAGGAGTTACGTTTCATGGTACATGCTCACCTCCACCCGGCTAGATGGTCAATGTGAAGAGAGAGACAGGAGGGGGGCAGCCTGGAGGGAGGCAGACTGAAGCGAAGCAGGCTTTTCCCCTGTCCTATGTCCCATCCTTATATACCCTTTGGAGCCAAGCCAGGCCCCTAATTATAGGCAAGGACATAAGTCACAGAATAGGGCTGTCCTAAGGGCTATATGGTGATAAGATGTGTGGTCTTAGGATTGTCTATGTGACTATGTGATGAGGGGGGTGAAAGTGCGGATCTTAACCTGTAGAAGTAGATAAGGATTTTTATCAGGCTAGGAGCTATTAACAATGGCTCTTGAATCTTGCCCACAGGCTTGGAGGGAAGCGAGCCACCTCCCTAACAGCAGGGAAGTTAGCTCTTAGTTAGGCAGCACAAAGGCCTTAAGAAATTGGGAATTTCAGGGAGAATAGCTGACTCAGCCTCCATAACAAATGCTGGTAGTCTGCTTAACATTTGGAGCATAATAATTGTGGAGAATTTCTGTCTTCATCCCACATCCAATGCAATGTTTTGTTTGATCTGTTGATACCTGTTTCTATGATCATTGATTGTGAATTCAAACTAGATGAAATCCTTGACTATTTCAGTCTTTCCTCCTTTTTTATTTTATATATTATTTTATTGGGAGCTCATACAACTCCCATCATGATCAATTGTATGCATACCACATTTGCATACCTGCTGCCATCATCACCCCTGAAACATGCTCCGTCCACTTGCCCCCAGTACCAGCTCCCCATATTTCCCCTTTCTCTACCCTCCCCCATGAACCCTTAATAATTTAAATTTTGTTTTTGCTATTCAAATCGTACTCTGTCCGATGTGTTCCTTCACCCACTGCATTGAGAGAGGTCTGTACTGAGAGAGGTCATATGTAGATCTCTGCAGTTGGCATCCCCTTCCACTCCACCCTCCCTCCACTCTCTTGGTATCACTACTCCCACCACTGGTGCTGAAGGAATCCTGAATTCCCAATGTTTCCAGCTCCATTGTACACCCCCTGGTCTAGCTGGCTTTGTCAGGTAGAATTGGGATCATGATAGTGGGTGGGAGGAAGCACTTGAGAACTAGAGGAAAGTTACATACCTCATTGTTGCCACACTGTCCTCCTTTTATCCTGATGTTAACTACTGATCCAATTGTGAGCCTTTTAATTTTCTTCGCATTGAGTTGTAATCCTGACTGAATGCTACAAACCTTGACTTTCATCAGCAAGTGCTTCAATTCCTCTCCACTTTCAATGAGCCAGATTGTGTCTTCCATTTAGCTCAAGTTGTTCATAAACCTGCCTCACATCCTGATGTTGCATTCTTTTCACATGATTCAGCATTGCTGATTTTTTCTCAGCATAGAGATTTAATGAGTATAGTAAAAGAATACAACGCTGATGCACACCTTCTCTGATTTTAAATTATGTAGTGTTCCCTGGTCCTGTTACCATAGCTACCTTTTGATCCATGCAAAGTTTTCACATGAGCACAATGTAGTGTTCTGGAACTCCCATTCATCTAAAGCTATCCAGAGTTTGTTACTAAATGCATTCTTAATATAGCAGAAGTAGGGCTGGGCCCTGGTGGCATAGTGGTTGTGTGCAGGACTGTGGCCCACTAGGTTGGCAGTTCAGATCCAGCGGCAGCTTTCCAGGGCAAGGCTGGGCCTCCTACTCCCACCAGAGGGCAGTGATGCCCACCAAAAAAAAAAAGCAGAAGAAATCGTCTCTCTAGTATATCTGCTCTCAGCCAAGATCCACCTCATGCCAGTGATAATATCCCTTATTCCACATCCTTTTCTGAATCTGGCCTGAACCACTGACAAATCACTGTAAATGTACTGCAGCAGCCGTTGTGGTATGATCTTCCTCAAAATTTTCCTTGAATGTGATATTAATGATATTGTTCTGGGTGACATTTCTTTGGAATAGGTAGAAATATCTGTCCCAGTTGACTGCCCCAGTAGCTGTCTTCCAATTTTCCCAGCAATGATGAGCAAGTGCTTCCAGTGCTCAAGCTGGTTATGGAAGCACTTCAGTTAGTTTGTCACAGTTCCTGGATCTTGTTTTTGCCTAATACTTTCTGTGAGGCTTGAACTTCTTCTTTCAGCACCAATGTTTCTTTCTCATATGCTAACTCTTTAAATGGTTGAATTTCAATTCATTCTATTTGACACAGGGGCTCTGTGTATTCTTTAACTCTCTTTTCGATGATTCCAATGCCCTTTTATGATTAGTGCACAGAATCTCTAATACTGCACCCCAAAGCTTGATGTTTCTCTAGAGTTCTTTTGGCTTAAAATATACTGAAATATTCTTGTTTGACTGTTTGCTTCCTAACTCTAGGTCTGCACATTTCATTATAATATTTTACTTTACTTTAACAAGCTCCCCTCTGGTATTTTCTCTTTAGCTCTTTGACTTCAACATGTGTTCCATGTGCCTTCGCTACTCTAAAGAAAGTTTTAGAGTCTTTTCTGACAACCACTGTGATGGGTAGGTTTGTTATGCCAACATGGCCACAGAAGATTGGTGGGTCTGTTGTGACAGCACGGCCAATGAACACACGGGATGAATTGAAGGGCAGAGATAGAAAGGGCTCAGCGAGTCCCGCTCTCTCTCTTGCTTTCGGATCTTCCGACCAGACAGCTGCCTTGTTCGTCCTATACCTCAACCTCCAAGCAACACTACCCATGGGACACCTAATCGTGGACTGTGTAGCTGTGAGTTGCGGTTCCTTCAAACCCTACTTCACCATGCTCCTGGGATATACATCTCTTGAGCTGAGGACTGTTGGACTCTGTCATCTGGCTGACTGTGGGTGACCTGCTCTGCTGTTTGCTGCCTGTGACCAGATAGCCTGGATTGCTCTACAGAGGACTACTCAGCAGCCCTCAAGACTTGAAGGACTGCCAGTCTTCTAGCTGCCTCACGCAAGTGAGTTGCACTGAGCAATTTGTACTGCTTTCTAGATAGTGAACTGTTTCTTTCTTACCTTATATACCTTTCTCTATATATAAATATATCAAAAGAATTACTAGTGTCCTGCTTTTATTTCTCTAAGAGAACCCTGCCTGACACAAGTGGTACCAGGAGTGCTTCTAGAGAAATAAAATCATAAATATGGGTTTCTTTGTTTGGTTTTCCAATCTGATTAGTCTTAAGAGCACTGTGATGCTAATTCTAGCCATGAGTAATTTTGCCACTCCTATTAGTCCACGGTGTGAAATAGCAAAGCTAATACCTAAAGTACAAGCACAAGTGGATGGGGTGCTAGTTATAGGAGAGGCTCTAGGAGATCATATGTTTAATATTTTCCAGCAGTTTTGTCAAGATGCCAAGTATAAGGAAGGTGGTTGGCTGGTGCTCCTTACAATGGACTGTGTGATTAAGGACAGGGCTTACCTCGGGGCCTCAGAAGCATGCCTTAAGTGCCATCTCACAGACATGAAGGGTTCTGTCTGCACTACAAAGGAGAGACTTCTTGCCTGTAGTGAAAGAGCCAATATTGCTGAGAACCAGATGCAAAGTCTCATTATGCGAGTGGCTGAATTACAATGTCAGCTGAACGGCAGATCTAGAGCAGTGTCCAAAGCCAAAGTGAGGGCATTGATAGGAAAAAATTGGGACACTGAAACATGGGATGGGAATATATGGGCTGATGATCCAGAAGAGGAGGATATTATGCCACCACTAGAAACAATTGAACCAGCCCAGTCAATAGATCTACCCCTCCCAGCTGAAGATAGTAGTCTACTATCAACAAAACAACAGCACACCTGAGCAGATCAACCAACCTACTCAAGGTGAAATGCCAGGTGGGGCTACATCTCTACCATTGCCTAAGGGAAATGACTTACAAGATAGTGCTGAGAACACCCAGGAAACACCCTCACCATTGATAGTTTCTGCTAGACCTATAACTAAAATTAAGGCAAGGAAAGCTCCTAAGGGTGAGGCCGAGGTGATTACTCAAGAAGAAGTACGCTATACTCACAAAAAAACTGCTCGAGTTTTCAAATACATACAAGCAAAAGCCTGGGGAGTATCACTGGGAATGGTTACTGAGGGTGTGGGATACTGGTGCAAGAAATGTAATGTTAGATCAGTCTGAGTTTCTGGATATGGGACCCCTAAGCACAGATTCTTCTTTCAATGTCTCAGCGAGAGAGGCTAAGAGAGGATCCAACCCCTTATTTGGCTGGTTCACTGAGGCATGGGCTGCCAGATGGCCTAGATTAGACCAACTAGAGGTGCCTGATCTACCTTGGTACACTGTAGAAGAAGGCATCCAAAAGCTGAGGGAAATTGGTATGGTGGAATGGATCTATCAGGATACTTCTATAGACCCCCAAAAGGGGGTGTGCTGAGGACATAATCTTCACTACAACCATAAGGAATAAGTTTGTGAGGTGGGCCCCAGCATCTTTGAAGCCTCTGTAATTGCTATGTTGTGTGCACCAGGATTAACTGTGGGAACTGCCTTAAATGAACTCCAACATTTGCCCACGATAGGGCTGCTTGGACTCCGTGGTGACAGAGGGCAAGTGTCAGCACTGAATCAACAGAGTGAACATGGTTATAATAGATAACAAGGCTTTTGTAGTAAACAAAGCAGGCTGTCTCATGTGGAATTATGGCATTGTCTACTTAGTCATGGTGTCCCTAGGAGTCAAATACATGGGAAACCTACTAAATATTTTTTTGACCTATATAGGCAAAAGAAAACTGGATCAGGTGAACAGAGGGATAGGCAGTCATGATCACTCAACCAATTCCCAGACCCGAGCCAGTTTACAGGCCCACAACCACTTGAATGAGGGGAAGGCCGGGTCCCTTGGAAGAAGGACCCTGCCACATCACTGAAGGTTTATGCTGCTAATCTTTCTTCTAGCCTTCCCCAAAGGGACCTGTGGCCTTTCACAAAAGTGACTGTTCATTGGGGTAAAGGAAGTAATCAAACTTTTCGGAAATTACTGGACACTGGCTCTGAACTGACACTAATTCCAGGGAACCCAAAGTGTTTCAAAGGCCCGCCAGTCAGAGTGGGGGCTTATGTTATTAATGGAGATCAAGTTATTAATGGAGTTTCAGTTCAGGTATGTCTCACTGTGGGTCTGGTACATCCCCAAACCCATTCCGTGGTTATTTCCCCAGTTCCAGAATGCATCATTGGAATAGGCATACTTAATAACTGTCAGAACCCCCATATTGAATCCCTGACATGTGAAATAAGGGCTATCATAGTGGGAAAGGCCAAATGGAAACCATTAGAATTGTCATTGCCTTGGAAACTAGTAAACCAAAAGCAATACCGCATTCCTGGAAGGATTGCAAAGATTAATGCCACCATCAAAGACTTGAAAAATGCAGGGGTGGTGATTCCTACATCCCCATTTAACTCATCCACTTTGCCTGTAAAGAAGACAGATGGATCCTGGAAAATGACAGTGGATTATCATAAGCTTAATCAGGTGGTGACTCCAATTGCAACTGCAGTTGCAGATGTGGTCTTATTGCTTGAGCAAATTAATACTTATCCTGGTACTTGGTATGCAGCTATTGATGTGGCCAATTCCTTCTTCTCGATACCAATCTCAAAGGATCACCAAAAGCAGTTTGCCTTCAGCTGGCAGAGGCAACAGTACACATTCACAACTCTCCCCCAGAGGTACATTAACTCTTCTGCCCTGTGCCTTCCTTTAGTCTGAAGAGACCTCAATCGCCTGTCTATTCCATAAAATGTCACACTAGTCCACTATATTGATGACATTATGCTGATTGGACCCACTAAGGAGGATGTATCAAAGACTTTAGATTCATTAGTACAACATCTGTGCAAAAGAGGTTGGGAAATTGACCCAATAAAAATTCAAGCACCTTCTACCTCAGTAAAATTTACAGGGGTCAAGTAGTGTGGAGCATGTCGAGATATCCCCACTAAAGTGAAGAACAAGCTATTGCATCTGGCTTCCCCAACAATGGAACATGAGGCACAATGCCTGGTGGGCCTTTTTGGATTTTGGAGGCAACATATCCCTCACTTGGGTGTTCTATTTCAGCCTATTTATCAGGTGACATGAAAGGCCTCTAATTTTGAGTGGGGCCTGGAATAAGAAAAGGCTCTGCAACAGATTCAGGCTGTCATGCAAGTTGCTTTGCCACTGGGACCATAAGATCCAGCTGACCCAATGGTGCTAGAAGTGTCAGTTGTTGACAAAGATGCAGTGTGGAGTCTTTGGCAGATCCCTATTGGCGAATCACAGTGTAGACCATTGAGATTTTGGAGTAAAGTCCTGCCATCTTCTGCAGACAATTACTCCCCCTTTGAAAAACAGCCCTTGACCTGTTACTGGGCTTTGGTGGAGACTGAACGCCTCACCTTGGGCCACCAAGTCACCATGAGGCTTGAACTACCCATCATGAGCTGGGTATTGTCTGACCCACAGAGACATAAAGTTGGATGTGCACAGCAACACTCCATTGTTAAATGGAAGTGGTACATACAAGATCAGGCCAGAGCAGGACCTGAAGGTATAAGTAAACTGCATGAAGAAGTGGCCCAAATGCCCACAGTCCCCACTCCAATCACATTTCCTTCTCTTTCCAAATCTGCACCTATGGCCTCCTAGAGTGTTCTTTATGATAATTTAACTGAAGAACAGAAAAGTCAGGCTTGGTTCACAGATGGCTCTGCATGATATGCAGGTGCCACTTGTAAGAGGACAGTAGCAGTGCTACAGTCCCTTTCTGGAATGTCCCTGAAAGACAGTGGTTGAAGGAAAATCCTCCCAATGGGCAAAACTTCAAGCAGTACACCTGGCCGTTCAGTTCACCTACAAGGAAAAGTGGCCAGATGTGAGACTGTATATTGATTCACGGGCTGTGGCTAATGGCTTGGCTGGATGGTCAGGGACTTGGAAGGAACATGATTGGAAGATTGGTGACAAGGAGGTGTGGGGAAGAGGTATGTGGATGGATCTCTCTGAATGGGCCAAAAAAGTAAAGGTAATTGTGTCTCATGTAAATGCTCATCAAAAGGTTACCTCTGAAGAGGAGGGCTTTAACAATCGAGTAGATAAGATGACACACACTCTGGAGACTGGCCCTCCTCTTTCCTCTGCCACTCCTGTTATCACCCAATGGACACATGAACAAAGTGGACATGGTGGCAGAGATGGAAATTATGCATGGGCACAGCAACATGGACTTCCACTCACCAGAGCTGACTTGGCCACAACCACTGCTGAGTGCTCTATTTGCCAGCAGCAGAAACCAACATTAAGTCCAAGGTATGGAGCCATTCCTCAGGGAGGTCAACCGGCAACTTGGTGGCAAATTGATTATATAGGACCACTTCCATCATGGAAGGGGTAGCGTTTTGTTCTGACAGGAATAGACACCTATTCTGGATATGGATTTGCCTTCCCTGCACACAATGCTTCTGCCCAAATCACCATTCGTGGACTTACAGAATGCCTCATCCACCAACATGGCATCCCACATAGCATTGCTTCAGATCAAGGAACTCACTTCACAGCAAATTCAGTGCAGCAATGGGTCCACACCCATGGAATCCACTGGTCATATCATGTTTCTCATCATCCTGAAGCAGCTGGTTTGATAGAACAATACAATGGGCTCCTGAAGACACAACTGCGATGCAAACTACATGGCAACAACTTGCAAGGCTGGGGCAGTGTTCTCCAGGAAGCTGGATACACTTTAAAGTAGTGGCTAATATATGGTGCTGTGTCTCCAGTAGCCAGGATTAATGGATCCAGGAACCAAGGGGTGGAAACTGGAGTGGCACCACTCACTATTACTCCTATTGACCCACTTGCAGCAATTTTGCTTCCTGTCCCAGCAACCCTATGTTCTTCGGGACTGGAGGTCTTGGTCCCCAAGGAAGGAACTCTCCCACCTGGAAACACAGCACAGATTCCACTGAACTGGCAGCTGAAAATGCCCCCTGGTCACTGTGGGCTTCTCATGCCTTTGGATCAACATATCAGGAAGGCTGTCACTATACTGAGTGGTGTGATTGACCCAGATTATCAAGAAGAAATTGGATTGTTGTTACATAATGGTGTGTACAGAGGAATATGTTTGGAATCCAGGAGATCCCATAGGCCGACTCTTAGTGCTACCATGCCCTATGATAAAAGTGAATGGTAAATTACAATAGCCCCATCATGATAGGATATCTAATGACCTAAACCTCTCAGGAATGAAGGTCTGGGTCACCTCACCAGGCATAAAAACACAACCAGCTGAAGTGATTACTGAGGGCAAAGGTAATACAGAATGGACAATAGAAGGTAGTTCTACCTACCAATTACAACCACATGATCAATTGCAGAAGCGAGATTTTTGATTGTTCATGTATTTTCTGATTATGAGCTTATTGAATTTTTTTCTTTTCTCGTGTATGATATATCAGCTATAATTGGACTCTGTGTTCTCATTTATATGTATGATAAATGTTTGATGTTAAGTATAAGTTTGACTTCATCAATGTCTGGAAATTCTATATGGTTAAAAGTTGCCATGTTGGCAAAGGGTGGATTGTGATGGGTAGGTTTGTTATGCCAACATGGCCACAGAAGATTGATGGGTCTGTTGTGACAGCACGGCCAATGAACACATGGGATGAATTGAAGGGCAGAGATAGAAAGGGCTCAGCGAGTCCCACCCTCTCTCTTGTTTTTGGTTCTTCGGACCAGACAGCTGCCTTGTTCGTCCTGTGCCTCGACCTCCAAGCAACACTACCCATTGGACACCTAACCGTGGACTGTGTAGCTGTGAGTTGTGGTTCCTTCAAGCCCTACTTCACCATGCTCCTGGGATATACATATCTTGAGCTGGGGACTGTTGGACTCTGTCATCTGGCTGACTGTGGGTGACCTGCTCTGCTGTTTGCTGCCTGTGACCAGATAGCCTGAATTGCTCTACAGAGGCCTACTCAGCGGCCCTCAAGACTTGAAGGACTGCCAGTCTTCTAGCTGTCTCACGCAAGTGAGTTGCACGAAGCAATCTGTACTGCTTTCTAGCTAGTGAACTGTTTCTTTCTTACCTTATATACCTTTCTCTATATATAAATATATCAAAAGAATTACTAGTGTCCTGCTTTTATTTCTCTAAGAGAACCCTGCCTGACACAACCACACTGACCTTTTCTTGCCTGTCTTTTAATAATATTTTGCCTTTTCCACAGAGTATGTCCTCCTATGGCATATTGGGTCTTCAGTCATTGCTTCAGATCTGTTTTGAGATATCCTTGAAAGTCAGGTGTGATAGACTCAAGCTCTTATTTTGACTCTTGGGAACTTGTTTTAATTTTCTTCATTTTTAGGATGAACTTTCATAAGAATCACTAACGAGACTGTTCTACAGTCTGCCCCTGGCTTGGTTTTAGCTGTTGATATTAGGTTTCTTCATCATCTCTTCCCATAGAAGTAGTCAATTTGATTTCTGTATCTTCTATCTGGAGAAGTGCATGTGAACAATTTTTTGTGTTATTGGAAAATTTATTATGAATCAGTTGCTAGCCTTTCAAAATTCTATCATGAGATGTACATCTTCATTTTTATCAGCAAGACCAGACTTTCCAGCTACTGTTCCACCTGCTTTGTTCCCAACTTTTACATCGACTTTACCAATAATTTTCAGTGCATCTTGATTGCATTTTTTATTAATTTCAGACTTAAGACATTAGTAGAATTCAATTCCTTCGCCACTGGTGTTGGTGGTTGGTGCATTAGTCTGAATAATAATTGTTTTGATTAAATTTGCTTGTAGGTGGCTAAATATAATCCTATCACAGACAGCATTGCACTTCCAGCTAGAGTTTGAAATATTCCTTCAAATGTGAATGCAAAGCCATTCCTTGCTGTTTCATTCTCAGAATGATAGACCATATGATTTTCTGATTCAACATGTCTGATACCAGCCCAGTTCAGTAAAGACTCTCTGCCATCAAGTCAGTGCCGACTCACTGGGGTAGAGTTTGAACGTTCTGTGAGTTTCCATGACTGGAACAGTTTAAGAGAGTAGAAAGCTATCTTACTTCTTCAGAGTGACTGGTGGTTGTGAATAGCTGAGAAGCCCAATCTGTAAGCAGGACACCTCCAGCCCTCCTCAGGAATGCCTGGAATGTCTACTTTCATGGCTTGCATTTTGGGTTTGACAACTTGCAATCATTCTAGACCAATACTTTGGACATTCCAAGTTCCGATGAGTATTTGACAAGTTTAGCTGTTCTCCTCTCAGGTCATGCTCCATGAGCAGAGGAACATGCCGAAGGCTTTACTTGCACATGCTTTACTCAATCCACCTCATTACGGCAGACTCTCCTTTGAGGAAGCAGTTCTTGTTCAGTGGTAATTTTGAGTAAATTTTGACCTGAGGGACTCATCTTCTGGCACCATCGCTGACAACATCCTGATTCGGTACCTGATGATGTTTCCATTCTGTCTATATGACTTTCTGTGGCAAATCCCTCAGAAGGCGACATTCCCCTCCTTCTTTGTAGTCTGTTCTTAGTCTAAAAGTTCTTCTGCTCACCATACTGGCATATGGAATACCAGTGACATTGTTATCTGAATCACAGCGACGTAGTAAACCTTCATAGTGGTCTGTTAATGCTGTGCTGAGCTGTTGATTCTTGACAATTAGTTAGTTCTTTGACAGCATAAAAAATTGGGGAAATCTTTGTTGAATGCACACACAAACACACACGTGAGTATTAAATCAAGATTGAAAGAGGGAATATAGTTCCTGACCCTGTAAACATAAAGAGTATTATTTGGGAATATTGTGATCAATCATATTCAAGCAGAATGAAATTGCTGAAATTTTCTGTCTTTTCTTCTTTATCATGATGTTACCTATTAATCACATTGTGAGGATATCAATTTTCTTTACACTAAGCTATATTCCACACTGAAAGCTAATCTTTTTTCTTCATCAGTAAGTGCCTCCAATTTTCCTCACTTTCTGTAAGGAAGGTTGTGCCATCTGAATATCACAGGTTGTTAATAAGCTTTCCTCCAATCCTGATGCTTCTTCATATAATTCAACTTTTTTGACAATTTTCTCAGCACTCAAATTCAATAAGTATGGTGAGAGGATGCAACCCTGGCACACACTTTCTGATTTTAAACCATGCAGTATTCCCTTGTTCTATTTGCACAAATACCTATTGACCCATGTACAAGTTCAGCAGGAACGCAATGAAGTGTTCTGGAATTTCCATTCTCCAACAGCTAGTCAGAGTTCGTTCTGATCCACGCAGCAGAATGCCTTGACCCAGTCAATCAAACACAGGTAAAAACCTTCTTGGTATTCTCTGCTTTGAGTCAAGATTATTCTGACATCCTTTGTTCTATGTCCTCTTTTGAATCTGATTGAGCCTCTGATAGCAACTCATCAATGTATTATTGCAACTGTTATTGAGTGATCTCCAACCTGTTCTATTCTAGAGGTGAAAAGTCCAAAATTAAGGTGCTGGAAGGTACATGCTCTCCTTGAAAACTCTAAAATAGGAATTCTTCATTGCCTCTGTTAGTGTCTGGCATCCTATGGCTTGTCATGCATGATTCAACAGCTACCTCCATATTATACAGTCACAGTGGTCAAAACCACACAGTATTGGTAAAATGACAGATTCTCAGATCAGTAGAAAAAACTGAAAACCCAAAAATAAAATCATCAGCAAACAGATAATGACATTTGATACACACTCCCCCCCAAAAGAAATATCAAATGGGATACAGATGCCCTCTTCATCATGTGAAACTGGAAAGAATAGACATCTGCAGGCAAAAAAATGAAATGAGGCTCTTAGCTCACTCCACAGAACTCAAGATAAAACCCCAAATTGTAAGGACCATCAATGAGGGAATTGGGACAAACCTGAGAACTTTGGCAGACCAGATTTTAAGCAGGACACCATTGACCAGAGGAAGGGGGTTCTTGATTAAAAATTTGGTCTATTTAGAGCAACAAAAATGTTCATAGAATGCAAAAATCATATTGTAATATATTTATTTAATTTTTAAACATGGTGGGACATGGGATAAATTATTAAACAGCAGGATGCCTGGTCACCTTAAAATATTCTATCAGAAATAAGGAAGGACACAAAAATAGAGAAGTCACAAATTGACAAGTGGAATATACTGAAGATAAAGCATCTGTGTACAGGAAAAGAATTTTCCAAGAAAGTTATAAGAGAGCCCATGGACTGGGAAAACATCTTTAGCAATGACACATAAGACAAAGGCCTTAATACTAAAACCTATAATATTCTGCTACCTTTCCAAAAAAAATTGCCTACTGAGGAGATGGACAATGGATCTAAACAGAAGTTTCACAAGGGTTGAAAGTCCAAATGGCCAATAAAGTATGATAAAATGTTCCTGATCCTTAGCCATCAGAGAAATTCAAATCAAAACAAAAGGAGATACCACCTAACACCCTTAAAGAAACCAACTTAAAAAATCAGAAAGTAACAAGTGTTGAAGGGGCTGTGGTGAGATAGGAGCTCTCCTCCACTGCTGGTGGAACTGTATGTATGTTCAGCCACTATGGAAATCAATTTAGTGATAGATAAAACAGATAAAAATTGAGCTACCATATGACACAGCAAACCCCCTACTGAGCATGCATCCAGAAGAGGCAAGAATCAAACTACAGCCAGACATCTGTGCTCCAATGTTCATCACAGCACAATTGATAACTGCAAGAAGTTGGAAACAAGCCAAATTTCCATCAACAGATGAATAGATTTAAAAAACTGTGATGCACTCAACTGCTCCCTCAATACAAGAACATTTTGTTCGGTTAAATTGGCTTTCCATTAGGCTCACCCTCTCAACATGATCGCTGAAAAAAAAATGTGTGCATAAGCAAGTGTGTTAATGAAAGCTGATGGTGCCCAGCTATCAAAAGATATAGCATCTGGACTCCCAAAGGCTTGAAGTTAAACAAGCAGCCACATAGCTCAGAATTAGCAAAGCCCACATGGAAGAAGCACACTAGCCAGTGTTATCACAAGGTGTCAAAGAGATCATGTTTCAGGCATCAAGGAACAAAAAGTCATATCATTGTTAATGAGGGGGAGTGCAGAGTGGAGACCGAAAGCCCATTTGTAAGGAGCTGGACATCCCCTTACACAAGCGTAGCAGGGAGGAGATGAGCCAGTCAGGGTGCAGTATAGCACCAATGAAACAGACAGCTTTCCTCTAGTTATTTAATGCTTCCTCCCCACCCCGTTATCATGATCCTAATTCTGCCTTACAAATCTGACCAGACCAGAGGATGTACACTGGTACAGATATGAGCTGGAAACACAGGAAATCCAGGACAGATAAATGCCTCAGGATCAACAATGAGAAGAGTGGTACCTGGAGGGGAAAGGAAGGTGGAGGAAGAAAGGGGAACTGTTCACAATGATCTACCTAGAACCTTCTCCCTGGGGGACTGACAACAGAAAAGTGGGTGAAGGGAGGCATCAGAGAGTGTAAGACATGACAAAATAGTAATACTTTATAAATTATCAAGGGTTTGTGAGGGAAGGAGGGGTGAAATGTGGAGCTGATACCAGGAGTTCAATTAGAAATAAAATGTTTTGACAATGATAATGGCACCAAATTTACAAATGTACTTGACACAATGGGTGGATGTATGAATTTTTATAAGAGTTTGATGAGACTTGTGACAGTCATGTATCCTGGTGCCCATTTGATTAAGAGTATAGGGGTGGATCTGGCCTGTTGGATCTGGCCTGTCAATCTGGAGATAGCCAAGGAGACCTCTGTGTGGGCATAGACTTCTCTTCTGAGAATTCTGGGAAATCTCATAGTACTTTCCCTGTGGAGGTGAGAGACTATAGACTGAGTCCCTTGGGACCCTCGACTGACAAGACAAGATGGCAGCATGCTGATAGCTCCTGAATCCTGGAACTTGGAGGAGCTGGAGGAGAAGCCACGTGGGCTTGTCCTGAAATTAAAATGACCAGATTTTAAGCAGACACCATTGAGTGGGAAGGGGAGTGGTGTTCTTCTTGATTAAAAATTTGGTCCATATGGAGCAACAAAAATGTTCATAGAATGCAAAAAAATGGTATTGTAATATATTTATTTAATTTTCAAACACCATAAGACATTGTTACATTATTAAAAAGCAGGACATCTAGTCACCTTACTGATGAAGCCAAACCTCTGAAGCTGGAAAAGCCAGATAGAGGTCCTTGCCAGCACTAAGATTCATCTACACAGACTCTGCACCCACTGACCTGGCATCACTGCATGGGCCTCATGAGTCTGAAAAAGACTTTATGGACTAGTATCAGACATATGGGCTAATATCAGACTTGTGAGCTTGGACTAGATTGGGTTGGGATGGTTTCTCAAAGTTCCAGTTCTCTTGTATATAAATATCTCCCATATATATATATATATATATATATATATATATATATGCATGTTTATGAATTTGTTTCTTTAGTCTACCCAGACTAACACAAGCCCTCAATGAAATTATCTTTTTTTAATGTTAGGCATGTAAACCTCTTGGAAAAGATGATTATTGAATGAATAATTGTATAAAATGACTATATATATCTCTGAGGAAAGATGATGTCTGCCTGAAGAAATAGCTAGAACATATCACAGTCTTTGGCTTTTATTCTGAATATGCTGGAAAACCATCCACTAAACATTTTGACAGAGGACAGATATGAACTGAATGATGCTTTGGAAGATTGTGCTGGCTGCTACTATGAGAAGAAGGTGTCAGGAGACAAGGGTGGGTTCAGAGACACTTGCTGGAAGCATCTGCTCCAGTTAAGACAGAAGAGATGGTAGCTCACATGGGAAAGGTGAAGGTGGAGGTGAGAAATGATTGGGCTTCATCTCATTGTGACTGCAAAGATAACTGCACTTTCTTGGAGGCTGAATTCAAGTATGAGCAAAAGGGACTCCCACAGTGGTGCAAAGAGTTCACCATGAATCACACACCACTAGGGTTCTCGTCCACACAGAGTGCTTTGGAATGAAAGGTCTGCTTTCCCTCAATACCAGACATCATCAGCTCTAGGGAACACAGTTCTACTTTTGTGACCCTTGCGAAGGTCAAGGGATGAAGCCAAGTCAAGCGCGTCTGGTTTATGTAAAATGGAGAGTGGTGACTGGCCTAACAGCCTGCAGATACCACTGGTCCATGGTCTATGCAGGGGAAGGGTGGACAAAAGCAGTTTGCAGTGATGATCTGGAAGTCAGTCTAGGAAAAGTGGTTCGTGCTGATTAGTTATCAAGATTCATGCAGAATGAAACAGCTCTATGGCTTTCAACAGGAGAATCACAAGGCAGGGTGTTGCCAAGTGTTGTCAAGGTTGTCTACCAGGATCCTCATGCAGAGTTATAAGAGAGGTCGGGGGAGGTTTGCGAAGACATTCAGAAAGCATCACCTACAGAGGTGCACATGCCCATGGAAGTTAGCTTTTGATTGCTGAATGATCTCTCAGACCTAGTGATGGTAGCTGTGCAGTGCACATCCCCTCAAGCTGAGCTGTGTCTGGGCATATTTCTAACCTGTTTTACTTGGTACACACCTCTAGTTATCTGTGATCTCTCAATTTGGCTCCTAAAAATATGACCTAAAGAAATTTGTAACACTGGTCCTGAAGTGAACGTGTATTTGGATACTATCACATGACTATGCAGAGTCATGGGAATCAAAAGTTATCGTAGAGAGTGACAGCTAAAACGGGGTGAACAACAGGGACTACTATGGACATTAGAATTGACTGATAGCATCTATAGATCTTAAATATATATAATGTTGGATGAAAACATCGGAGTTATTAAATGAGGTTATTAACACAGTGCTTCATTTATAAGAAAATACACAAGTGCACTCTTTAGCATAATTATAGACAGTATATTCATGAGAATAGTTGTTCCTGGGGCAAGAAAGATGTAGGAGAGAACATGGAATATCAATTCCATTTTTTTTAATTAGCACTCCAGGTCTTGCACAGATGGTAATGCTTCAGGAACTGAAGACTATGACTAACTAGTTGATTCATCTCTGCATCTGAACTTGGGGGAGGGGCAGGGAGGAAGTCGTTTTTGCTAACATCTTAAGTTCCAGTACACTGACAACTTCAAAATTTTCATTGGAAATTTCTACTATATTTTAATCCAGTTTTCCACCATTTTTGAGGACCCATGAGCATGGTCTTGAAATATCCCATGAATGACAACCCTCAGAACAGGAAGGCAAGTTTCAGCCCATCCCACATTATTACCAATGATAAAATGCATCTCGTGTCCCCTTCCTGAAAAGCTCCATCGAATGGACAAGGACCACGCTGACACTCTGACCTTCCAGGATGGAATCCTGGGTCTCCCTCTCCTGGGAATGGGAAATGAAGACCGCTTTGATTTTGAGAGTCAATTTACTATGTAACAATTTTATGTAGCGTTTTTAGCTTTCTCCAAAACAAATTCTCCCCCGTGGAGTCCGGAGACTGTAACTGTTTCTTAGAGGAGAGAGCCCAGTCTTGCTCCCTAGGAATTGCCGATGGCATGGAACTGCCAGCCCTCTAGGTCACAGCCTGGTATGTGACCCCTATGCATCCAGGGACCCTAGCGTCTTAGCACAGTTATGGTACTTATATTGCTGAGCTGTAGAGTTTGCTTTCCCAGTGAAAGAAAATATTTATTAAGAACTTTCATAAATCGCAGCTTTTAGCTAAACAAAAAAAAACACATGTTGAATTTTCCTTCCATCAATATGTGTGCCTGTAGGAAAGTACATGTTGCTTTATACAGAGGTCTGGATGTTTGCACCCTACCCTTGTGAGAAAACCAGCTGTGAAGGGGAGTATTGGGGAGGTTGAGCTGTAGACAGAAGTACAGGCAGCAGTTTCTTCAAAGCAGGGTAGAACTGCAACTTCACTTACTTCCTAGAGGAAAATTGTTTCTGCAAGTCAAATGGCCCATATAAATTATTTCACAAGTGAATTTTAGGAGCTGAAAAGAATAGAATAGATTTATAGTTTTAAAGAAACTTAAAGCGCAGATGAAGATGGGGGGAGGGAAGAGAACACAATGAAAGTATAGTCTTGGGATGCCCACTTGGGGGATAGGCTATAAAGAAAGGCCAGGAGCACATTAGAAAGACCAAGGAGGCAGTTGATTTTTGAAACAGGGAGGGTAGCACGAGACACAGGAGAAATACTTCTGCAGTTGCTGGCAGTAGTGTATTTTTTAACTAAATACAATCTACATGCGGCTACCTTAGAATACTTTACTATGCACACATTTATTTCCTGTATTTTTCTGGCTGTGTTTCTTATTCTAAAATGTAGAGCAAAGTCCAACAAGAAGTTTTTTTCATTGAAGTTATTTTGTGAACAGCATAGAGTTAAAGAGAGGAAATCCTGCTGCGGACATCCTTTTGCAGCAGAGCATGACTTACCTATAACAGGAAAGAAAGTGACTACTTTCACTGGGGTTTATGCAGAGGAAATGCATGTCCAAAAGACAATTAGGTCAATTCTGTATTTTTTCAATAAAACACATGGAATATAATGATGGATCAGGAATGAAAAATGAATCAAGAATGATTGAGTATATGACATTTAATCAAAGAAGAAAAGGGGGGAGTAGAAGAAGCAGAACAGCTTGGAACCAAAGAAATATGCATATTTAACTCTCTTAGCATTGATAGAAATGAATTTCCATTATGTAGGCAAAAATGGTGAGCATGAAATTGGACGCATATGTTTGGGGCCATGAAAAGCTTTGCCTGGATTGAAAAAGATGCAGATAGAGAAGAAAGTGAAAAAAGAAGAAAGAAGGAGGAATAGTAGAGGGTGAGGGAGGAATGGAGGTGGAGGAAAGGAAGAAGAAGCATAGGAGGAGGAGGAGAGAGAAGGAAGAAGGAGGAGGAGAAAGGTGCAAACAGGAAAGGGAAAGATAAAGAAGGGGAGGGCTTGAGAGAGAGGAACCACCCAGCAAATATGGCTTTTAAAACCATAGAACCAAAAAAAAAAAAAATAGAACCAGGCAAGATTGCCTACAGAGATAAAGACCAGAGGCCACTATAGCCAAATAATAATAGTTAGCTGTGTATAATGATATGGGATTGATGTATTGCTTTGCTCAATAATTGTCCTAAATAGAATTCTATTCTTCTAAGTAGAATCTAAATAGTTCTCCACCAACTGTATTCCATCCTTTCTGCTGACCTTTTCCAGAGACTATCCACAGTCCTCAAAAACACCACACGCAATCAGCACAGTGCTTTCTAATCTAGTTGAAAGGGCTGGAGGTCAGACACATTAAGTACAATTTTGGAAACCACATTGTTAGTGGTGGGGTCAAGACTCAGGTGAATCATGGTGATCCTCCTTCTGAAAGCCCTTCATGCTGCCCATATTGGAGGACAGGTTTCAGTAAAGTTTCCAGACTAAGACAGATGAGGAATAAAGGCTTGGTAATATGGTTCTGGACATTGACCAAGGACATCCTGAATTATAATGGAATATTAGCTGCTGTCATGCTGGAAGATGAGGCTCCTCGGTTAGAAGGTATTCAAGAAGCACAGGGGGTGAAGCAGTGGTCATGAGCAAACCAATGCTCATGAAAGTTCCATCCCAGCGTGTGGTCCACAGGTAGTGATAAATGAGCAGTCTTCAAATATGGAAAGACTGTGTACAGAAATGTGTGCAATGATTCTACCTGGAGAGTGATCAGAGAAAATGAGTCATTACCTCATCTGGGCTGCTTTATTTTTGTACATCTAGAGAAAGGGAAGAATTCTTGGATGATTTATCTTTCTTCACTAATTTTTCCCAACACCCTTCTTAGGGCACCCATCACCTCCTTGTTCCTCAAGCTATAGATCAAGGGGTTCAGCATGGGCGTCACCACAGCATAGAAGAGGGCCACCATCTTCTCCTGTTCAGCTGAAGAGCCAGCCGCAGGTCTCATGTAGGTGAAGATGGCTGTCCCGAAGCACATGGAGACCACGGTCAGGTGGGAGGCACAAGTCCCAAAGGCTTTTCGGCGTCCCTGTGCTGAGCGGATTCTCAGGATAGCAGCCACTATGCGGCCATAGGAAAATAACACCAGGAAGCAAGGTAGCATGATGACCAGGAAGCCAGAGATGGCCACCATCACCTTGTTCAAGGAGATGTCCACACAGGTCAGTTTTAGCACAGCCAACATCTCACAGGCAAAATGATTGATGATGTTACGGCACAAAGGCAACTTGAAGATGATGATGGTCTGCATCAGTGAGTTTGCAAAACCTGCTGCCAGGCAGCCAACAGCCAGCCCGAGGCACAGCCCTCCATGCATGATGACCATGTAGTGCAGAGGGTAGCACACGGCCACATAGCGGTCATAGGCCATGGCTCCCAGCAGGAAGAACTCTGAGCTACCCATGGACAGGGAGACGTAGAACTGGAGCACGCAGCTGTGGAATGGGATGGACTTCAAGGCTGACAGGAAGTGCACCAGCATCTGAGGGACTGTGCTATTGGTGTAGCAGATGTCCACGAAGGATAGGACACTGAGGAAGAAGTACATGGGAGTGTGGAGCTTGCTGTCAAGCCTGATGAGAAGGATGATGAGGGAGTTCCCCACCACAGTTATCAAGTACATGGCCAGGAAAAGGACAAAGAGGGACACCTGAGTCCCCCAGTCACTGGACAGTCCCAGCAAGAAGAACTCGCTGATCCATGTCTGGTTCTCCCTACCCATGAAGCACAGAAAAGTTACAAGAAATCCCAGAAGTTCAGCATGGCAGAAGACCTCACAAAGTCATTGAAACCCAAGAACCAATTTTAATATTTTAAACCAAATTAAATATGAAATCCAAGTCTAGAAACTTGTGCCATGACATCTCTGGCTTATACGTTCTTTTCTCCAAGACTCTGAACCCAACAGAGCCCAGTGATGAGACCCACAGTGGCGAACATCTTTCTTCTTCAAGTGAATGAGGTTCTGTAGAGACGACAGGCATTAGAATTAAAGAGGTTGGTGGGAAAACACACTTTCTTCTTTGGGTCAAATGTCTCACCTTGAGACTAGTTCACTTCTTTATTGAGTTCCCTCAGTACTGTCTTAGAATCCTTACTGAGGACCTAACAGAGATGAACGACTCTTTTAGATGTTACTTTCAATGTCTGCTTTCTCTAGCTATGAAGCAGGATGTTCCCTTTCCAGGTGTTTGTAATGAGAAATTGGGAATTTCATCTGAGAAGCAGCAAGTATCAGATGCTTCCAAAGTGGCAAAATGCTGCCAAGAAGTGCCTATCAGATGTGGCAAAAGAAAGAAGGAAAACCTTGAAGTCCGGCCGGCTGGGTCTCAAGCAGGTGGTGGGCCGAGGATAAGGATTGCAGCTCCATCAGGCTCCTTAGGCCTCCAGAAGCAGAAGCAGGGCAGAGATGATGAACAACAGATATCACTGTCAAGGGACAAATCAAGGTCAACAATGCACCAAGCAGCATTCCCACAAGTGACAAGCGCTCAAGCACCCACTGCCAACTTAACTTTTAAGGAGGAGAGAATGGAACCGACTGCACAGTCTTGGGCAGTCTCTGAGTTTGCCTCCCAGATAGGGAGCCATGGACTGGAGACTGTGGCATGATAGAAGCCTAGTGACCTGGAGTTAAATGGAAAAACAACTGCCCCCACCTGAAATACTGGCCAGTGCCCCCTTACAAAACCTGACCTCCCCTTCTGCTGTGCCTCTTCCACCCAGACCCACTTACCAGAAGGCAACAGTCTGGTCTGCTGGCTCCAGACCCCAAGCTTTCACATCCTGTGCCAGGGCTCTACTGTTGTTGGTAGGTGGCCTGGGTGAATCCTGACCCATAGCAACCCTATGCCCAGCCAAAGGAAGCTCTGCCTGCTGCAGCTCCAGCCTCACGAGCATTCCTATGGCTGAGGCCTGTGTGTAGCCACCATGTCAGGCCAGACTTTCAAGGGCCTTCTTCCTGTGTGATGTCCCTCAAAGGCTCTAGAGCTCAGAAACCCACCTTTGGAATTCTTAGGAGCTTTCTGTCTGTCCCTGAGCCAAATCACAAGCACAATGATCTGCAGAAAGCCCACTCTCGATGTCCTGTACTATGTCTCCCTTTGATTGTTCTGCCCTCTGGGCACAGAAAATGCAATCCATGCTCACCAGTCCCAACCAGGTGTGATCTTGCTTGGAGCCTCTGAGGAGGCAGTGCCCTTAAATGAGGGAGTTGAAGCATTCTTGACCTTAGGATGCCATGAAAATGGGGACAGTTTACTCTGCATGCACATGGTGTGGACACTCAGATTCACTAGCAGGCAGTGAGCCTATGGCTGCTTTCAAATGACAATGTTCCCTCCTAAATGAAGAAATTGAGACAGAGCATCCACTCCTAAGAATAATCGGTGTTGTGTACACAAAGGGAGAGAGAATAAGCTATCAAAATATGAAATGCTCTTCAATTCTTTGAAATTTAGGCTAGATCTTCAGAAGTTTAGCAAGTTCCTTTGAAATGTTTCCGAGAAAGAGAAATCACCCTGTCCCTATTAATCTTCAATTGAAAAAGAAAATGTGAACTTTGAAAGCATTGCTGCCACACACTCCAGCATAAAAGAGAACCCGAAGTGCCCTTGAAGGGGAGAGTCAGTGTCTGGGACCTACCCTGGATGCTGACCACAGACAGTTCAACAGTCTATGCTTGGAAGGTGTCTGGGCTGTCTCCAGTTCTGCCCTTACTTATGAATCAACTCAGACAGAAGCATTCACCAGCAGGGACCGAGAAAACAAACAGTGCAGGGATGTCTGGTGATGACTGACTCTGTTCTTCATACCAGATGTTGAGACTGGGGGTTGAAAAGTCTGTCTGGAGAATGCTACACTCTTGCAGTTCTGAATCTCTTTAACGAATAACTAAAAGCTACAAGCTAAGGCTCAGACCAAAACAAGTTTCCATAATCTTGATGTCTGGTCAACAAGACCACTTAGGAGCCCTCCCACTCACTGCCATTGAGCCAGTGCAGACCCACAGTGATCCCCTGTATGTCTGAGACCGGAAGTGTTTATGGGAGTAGAAAGTCCAGTCTTTTTCCTGTGGAGCTTCTGTGGTTTCAAACTGCCAACCATGCAGATCACAACCTAGAAAGAAACATCTATGGTAGACTTCCATGTTGCTCTTGTCTCGTTTACCTTCTTAAGGTGCCCCCCTGGGAGGGAAAGAATGGTAGCATTAATAAGTTTACATTTCTTGGTTTTTCTCCCATTAAAGATATCCAGGGGATCATGGGTTTATATATTGTTCCATTTCCCACAGGGAAAGGACAATGGAAGAGGAATACAAGAGGAATAGGAAAAGCATGATACCAAATAAAAAGAGGAAGTAAATAAGAAAATATCAAAAATTCTATTTTTTCAGTAGCTGAAAACTAAAGGAGTGCACCCCTGATAACAGAAGTCTTTTAAAAAATCTTATGTGATTTGTACATATATATTTAGGTGTGGTGCAAATACATCATTGCACATAGCAGAGCTTGCAGAGGGAAACTGTGAAAGCTTCTTAACTATAAGAAACACCTAGAGGAAATGAGGAATAGGCTTGAAAATTTAGAACTACAGTCTCAGGAATGTCCAGGCCAATGGTCATAACATTCTCCATTAATGCACTACCTTCTACTTTGCTAGGTAATGGCTTAGTCTTTTAAGCATGCAAATGACCATCTCAGCTACAACTATGGTCCTTCCTCATCCAGAACAAACAATAATAAAGAAAATAAAAAACTCAAGGAAATTATCAGTCTAATGGGCCATGGGAACCACCTGAGGCCAAAAGAACTAGTTGGTACTCTGTTATCAATACCTACGGCTCTGAGGAGGATCCCAATAGAAGATTCTGTTCACTGGAACATTAATTCGCTCTGTAAACTGACACCCTAACCATTACACACAAAAATGTTCAAAATTAATAAAAAACATTAGCCATAGAAGACCAAGGAGACAGCAGTGACTCTGAAAACATCAAAAACCTCATTGCCATTGAGTCGATTCCCAACTCACAGCGACTGCACCGAACAGAGTAGAAGTGCTCCTCGGGGTTTCTGAGGCTTAAATCTCTGTGGGTCAGGAACCCTCTTTCTGCCCCACAGAATCACTGGCGGCTCAAACTGCGCACACCGTGGTTAGGAGCTCAATGGGGATGCAGCCCACTACACCACCGGGCCAGTTCCTCTAAACATGGATAAAAGGGTGGGGCTGCAAGACCAAATTAATGGGACTAGAACCATTAGAATGAAAGCAATAGAGTGCTAAACACAGAGTGTAACCATTGTCAAATGTGAGCTTCTTTTCCCCTGTGTACTTCCAACTAAAATATCTATATGGCTATATATATATACATATACATGTGCATATATTTATACACAAAGAGATATGACAAAAGTAAGGAGGAGGTATGACAACCAAATAGTAGCAAAGATAATGGATATTCTTTATCTAAGTCTTCGGAGATGCACCATAACATGTCCAAACTTTTCATCCAGAAATTGACTCAAGGCTTCTCCAGTCACATTTCACAAGTATTCTTTACAAAATACAAGTAAGACAGTAAGGACAGTTGAGTTTTCTACCCAATGTTAATTGACTAGATTCAACTCTCCACCCCCGTCACCTCTCTCTCTCTCTCTCTCTCTCTCTCTCTCTCTCTCTCTCTCTCTCTCTCCCTCTGACACACACACACACACACACACAGTCACAAGCACACTGTTTGGAACCACAGAAAGCAAGTTCATTCAGATGAACTTGTCTCTTCACCAGCATTACCTATGAACAAGTCTGTCAGCACAAACCTGTCTTCCTGTCTGTGGACTCTGGCAGAGGCAGAGTGCTGAGTGTAGCAGTGGAGGCTGTGCAGAGCTACAGAGCACCATGGGGAGAGGTGGCTGCTATGGAGAGAGGTGTGGTACAGAGAACATGGCATAGAGAAGGTGAGTCCCGTAGCAGACTGAGCCCACCAGCAATCAGGAATTACAGCTTCTCTCAGAGGTATCCAAAAAAAATGTCCTCCTCAGCTTGGCTAACCAAACTGCATTTCCCTGTAACCAAAAGGACATTCTTCTCTCCAGTAACCAAATTCACCTGAAGTTTTGAGCCTAGGTAAAGGTTGGGGCTACAGAAACCCTCCTACCTGAGCACACATCCCTCAGTAAGCTCCCAGGGTACTTCTGATGATGCAGACTTACCTCCAGGAGACAGGCCAGCATTGGCCCAGGGAGGGAGGAAGGCTGAGGAAGATGTGGAGTTTGGAAGAAGAAACTTCCTCTCCCTAAGAGATGAACTCTCTACGGGCCAATTAGGGGGTGCTTGTTAGGGTTTTCCCCTTCTCTCTATGGCTTTTCTCTCACCTTACATTCTCATCTGCATTCTTCAGAATTTACAAATGATAAATTGAGTCTACCTAATCCAGAAGCATGAGATGAGAACTTCAGCTCCCCACCTTGTCCTCCAGGAGATAGTCTCTTGTGTCTTGGTTCAGATTTCACTTAGGGGAAGTTAAAACTTTTCCACAACTTTTGGTCTGTGCACTCAAATGGGAAATGGTTGGCCCAAGACCCAGTCCCACTGAGTTGATTCTGACTCACAGTGACTATGCTGGTGTTTTTAAGAGTGTACACCTTTGGGAAACAGATAACCTCATTTCTCTCCACCCCAGGATGGAGTGGATTTGAACCTCAGAACTTGAAGTTAATAGACCAGCGCTTTCCTAACAATACCACCAGGGTTATTCCCTTCAACCCAAAGTGTGCAATAGATCATGAACCAACTGAGGGATATTTGAGAAGCATTTCAGATAATATGGTGGCCAGAGTATAGGAGAGGTATGATCAAACATTCAGTTAATGTTCCAATTTTGTAGGGCATTTCTCCATTGTGTCTTGTTATTTGACATACCCTCTAACTGGTGTGACTGTGATTTTTTGTATCTTGATAGCTGCCCTCATAGTCTCTGCAAATATCACAGAAATATCCTATCCACCTGAAGCCAATCATTGACCTCTTTGGGCATTAAAGACCCTCAAAAAAGGAAATCATAAAAGTCCGTTCTTTTTTCCTTCAAAAGCTTTTTTTTTTTTTTTTTTGGTGAGCTAATACAGACATCATAGCATTCCATGGTTCAATCACACTGTCAGTCGCCTATTCTGATGTCAATTTGAGGATTAAGAATGGAAGGGTGGAGTTATCCTATCAATTTGGAGATAGCCAATGACACCTCTGTATGCTCGTGGCCTTTGGAGAATTCTGGGAACTGTGGTAATTCTTCTTGGAGGTGGAGACACTGTCTCAGTTCCGTTCCTTGAAGACTTTTGACTGACAACACTCCCTGGGAGACTCTCTGCTGACAAGGTTTACTTCCTGCAAGATATCCCTGAGAAGAAGCCATATGGAGCCACCCTGGTGCCCTGAACTGACAAACCATAGACCTCTAAAGCCAAAGGAGCCACTTGGAGATGCCTGCCAGCACTGAGATGTTGACAATGCCATTGCATCCAAAGGCATTCTACCCTTCCGGCTTGTCATCATCTTTCATTCTGTGTCACTGCATGTGTTTTGGAGTCTGAAGAAGACTATACACTGGTATCAGACATACAGGTTAATATCAGACTTGTGGGCTTGGACTGGACTGGGTTGGAATGCTTTCTTGAGGTACAATTACCTTTTCTATAAAACTGTCATATACATATGCACATTAATGAATTTGTTTATCTTGTCTACCCGGACTAACACACACACATCAACCAATATTGTACAATTGCAACTGCAATCAATTTCAGAACATTCTCTTCCATCTTGAGTACCTTAATAGAAGCTCCCCTTTACTTCTGCCCCAATGCACCCTGCCCCCACCGAAACACTCATTCTGCATGCTGTCCCAATAGATTCATCTCCTGGTTTCATACACTGGAACACAGACAAACACTTAACACAACTTCAAGAGGGTGACCTCCTATGACATAACACTTCTGAGATATCCTTCACATGAAGAACAAACAGCTTAAAACAAAACAAATCCCAATACAGAAAATGTTGAAAACCAAACCAGGTTCAGGATACTGATTGTTCTTACATTGGAGCTAAGATTTAGTGGGAGCCCCAAACCTATTCCTGGATCTATGTTGCTGTTTTTTTAACTGCCTTGGTTCCTTTTACAGGTATCCTTGTCAATTTATGAGAGGGTGTTTTATAAATCATCTCCCTGCAGGATAAAGATCTTCCATTAATATTGTCATCGATTAGTCCCTGGTACTGATTTTTAAGACACTGTTGACAGAGGGATATTGAGCCAATGTAGGAAAATCTATTTCTAGCAATAACACCTAGCTGTGTCGGCTTCCCAATCTCATCTGAATAGGATCATGTCATACTGGCCTTGTGTCTGGCTCATGAGCTTCATAATGGTCTATTGCGTGAAGGTGACACACACATCACTGATATACTCTGTTAACGGACATTTGTACTGTTACAGTTTGGGGTTTTAAAAGCAGTTGGGCTCCACACACACACACACACACACACACACACACACACACCTCTTTGGAGGTATATATGTATCCACTTGCACTGACCAATAGGGGAATTACTGCATCACAAGTGTCAGGCATGCTCAGCTTTAGCTAATATCATCAGTTTGTCAAAGAAGTTGTACTTGTGTATGAGGATCTCTGTTGCTCCCCCAGACCACCCATCCCCTCAATTTCCTCTCCGCAGTGTTGCCAGTCTGTTCAGTTGAGACTCTGAGGGTGGTACTGAAAGCTCACAGCAAGTCTATGTTCTCTTTTCTGAGTGACTGATGAGACTGTGCCTCTTTAAGCATCTCCATAGGCCATGGGTATGTTCCATTTTCCATCACATGGTCATCTGTGCAAAGTGCAGTCCATTTTTCTAGTGGGGCAGCTGTTCTTTTTCTTGCCCATTTTAATACTTCATGAACTTTGAATGAATCCTTTTTCATCAATACATTTTACAGATTTAGTCACCTACCCTGTAGGTTTCATTGAACTTTTTTAATGGTGTCTAAGGAGCAAAGAAACTGCTTATTGTGGTAGATATCTGATGTCAGAAAACATTTGCTATTTCAATGCTCCTCACATGAACAATTTTTGGGCATTAATTATGTTCAGTTATGTTACTCAACCATCACAACGATTGATTTCCAAACTGTCCCAGCGCCTGTAACAGAAGTCAAATGTCCCTTGAGAATTAATCCCCTTCATTGAACCCACCCTCATAACCAATGACGTTGACCTCTATATGACTGTCTATTCTAGATAGGTCATATTAGTAGGATTATATGATATTCCCAAACATTATGCTGACCAACCTATTTCTGTCAGCATCATGTTTTCATGGTTTGTCTATGAAGTCGCCTGTGTCAGCGCTTCACATCTCTTTGCACCTGAGTAACATACCACTGTACAAATGTCCTTACCATGAGTGGTGTTCCATGTATCAGTTGGATATTTATAGTTACTGTTCTCTGTGTACTGAATGAGAGACTTCAAGTACTGGAGACAGGCTTCATTGTCACCTTCCAGGAAATGCATTGATGTATCTTGATATGTTTGGAATTTAGTTTCGAGTCTAATGTCACTGTTAAGAGTCGAGATTCTTTTTCTGTGTGGACTTTCAGTTGGCTGAGCATGCTTCATGGAGAAGCCATCCTTATTCCCTCACAGTCCTCATGTACTGCCTTGACCATGACACAGGTAGCTTTGTATGTGTGGCTCGTGTCCTGAATCCCAAGGGTCCATTCATCTCTCGTTACATTGATTCTCCATTGTCATCATGACTGTAGCTTTATAATAAACTGTGTTTCCTCATTGTTTAAAGTCTCCACATTGACTCTACTGATTTAGAAGCATTTTGGCCATTCGTGGCCAATTAAATTTTTAATCAGACTTTGAATTAGCTTGAAATTTTTCAGGAGAGGAAATCTGCTGGGATCTAGCTTGAGATTTCATTAAATCTGAGAAATAATTTGGGGACAAGTTATAGTTCTACACTATTGAGTTTTTCAGTAGAGTAGAAATACATATACTTCCATTTATCTATCTTCTTTAAAGTCTGTTTATCTTTTTTTGTTCAGTATTTCTTTATGTTGCATCACTGAATATCTGTCATTAGACTAGTTTTCATGTTTGACACTTCAAAGTTCTGGTAAAAATTGTACCATTTTTGGATATATACAGGGAGAGACAAATTAATAAGAAACAAAACTCAATAAAAATGTACAAAGTATTTCAAAATATGGTTCTCCAGAGGAAAGATATACATGGCAAATATACACATGAAAGGTATTCAACACCAGAAGAACCATAAAGAGTGGGCACTACACACCCAACAGAAGGACAGGAATGTATCCCTTCAGAATATTCACCCAAGCAAAATGAAAAGATAGGTTCACAGACAGATGTAAATGTTTGGATCAGCTGAATTCATAACTGAAAAACAGTCACAAAGTAACCCTGAAGGATGAATGTTATAGGTAAGCCTGTGGTGCCAACATGGCCAAAGACGATAGGTAGGTCTGTTGTGATGACATGGCCAATGAACACACGTGATCAATTGAAGGGCAGAGATAGAAAAGTCTTGGCAAGCCCTGCCCTTGCTCTCTGGCTTTCAGATCTTCAGACCAGACAGCTGCCTTGTTCATCCTGTTCCTCGACCTCGAAGTAACACTACCCATGGGACACCTAATTGTGGACTGTGTAGCTGTGAGTTGAGGTTCCTTCAAGCCCTACTTTGCTACGCTCCTGGGATATACTCTCTTGAGCTTGGGACTGTCGGACTATCACCTGACTGCCTGTTGGTGACCTGCTCTGCTCTTTGCTGCCTGTGACCAGATAGCCTGGATTGCTCTACAGATGACTACTCAGTGGCCCTCAAGATTTGAAGGACTGCTGGTCTTCTGGCTGTCTCACGTAAGTGAGTTGCACTGAACAATTTGTACTGTTTTATAGATAGTTAACTCTTTCTTTCTTATCTTCTATACTCTTCTCTATATATAAATATATAAAGAGAATTACTAGTGTCCTGGTTTTATTTTTTTAAGAGAACCCTGCCCGATACAATGAATAACAAAAAAAAGCTCTAAAACTGATTGTGGTAGTGACTACACAACTCCATTTGATGAGATTGAACTACTGAATTGTATGGTATGTGAATTATGTGCCAATAAAACCATTGAAAAAAATTGCGGGACTGAGCCCCGGTGGTGTAGTGGTTGAGTTCAGGACTGCGGCCCACTGACTTGGTGGTTCAAATCCAGCAGCAGCAAGGCTGGGTAGCTTCCACGACCACTAGAGAGCAGTAATTCCCCCCCAAAAAAATTGTAATGCCTTCCTAGAATGGACTACAGTTCAGTAATGAAAGCAAGTGAAGAGGTGATTCATGAAGCAATAAGCATAAAAGCTTTCATCACAAGTGAAAGACATAACGACTACATTTGTCATGATTACATTGATGGAACATGTTGGAAAGGCAAAACTTTAGGTGAACATCAGATAGTGGTAGTTGGGACTAGGGACAGAGCATGGACATCAACCAAAGACTCATGGGAGAATTATTTTTTTGAAATTTCCTGTCTTGTTTGTGGCTTCTGGTTTGGGCTGCTATTCATAAGGTCAACATTTTGAACTCTGCTCCACAAAAGAAGCAGTTTCCTGCTTCTGTAAGATCCACAACCTCAGAGACACAGAGGGGCAGTTCCACTCTGTCCTAAAGGTCTGCTGTAGGTGTTCTCTGTTCTATGGTCTGCTGTGAGTTGTTGTAAGTCTACTCTGTTTTATGAGTCTGCCACTCGAGGGCAGTGAGTTTGCTTGTTTTGTAGCTTGTTTGTGGTGTTTTCATGCATTTGTCAAAGTACATAGACATATACACTTTTAAATGGTGAGTTTTACACAAAAACATAACTTTAAGAAAGTACCAAAGACAGATAAATACCAAGATTTTTCAAAAGATGGTACTCAAACCCAGTATGAATTCAGAAGATAAACAGCAACATTGCAAATTACTTTGAGTTAATATGCCTCAACAATGAAACTAAATAGACAATTTGTCAGTAACACATAACTTAATGAAGACTGATAAAATATAAAATAGCCTGTACAAAATTCTAGAAATGTTAGAGGAATATAATCTGGAGGAAACAAAGACAATACCATCTTGCCAGCCTGTGAGCCTGACTGCCCATTTACACTTACAGCAAGAAGTTGAACCAAATGACAGTTGCATTGATCCATATCTGTATCACATAATTCTATGAAGATTAATCTTGAAGCAAATGTATCCTCTTCCTACAAACCAGATATATTTTCATTCAAAATGAAAAGGAAAGGAAAGATGCAAGGGTTAGTTTAAAGCCACTCTGTCTCCTTCTACTAATGTGTCTTTCCACATGTCTCTGAATGATCACAGGTTTTCATAAATTTGATTCTCATTTGACCTCTAGAGATAGTAATTAGCTAGCACTTAAATGATCACCATGATGAATTCATGATAGCACCTCACCTTGATGACAGCATTCAAAAAATTGTATCTCTGTAAAGTTTTTTGTGATTCACAAGTATTTTAGAGTTTAAGCACATATGTATAAATAACTAATTTCTTCAAAAAGGAACTGAGAAAAGGTGAAGCCAAGAAATATAAAACCAAAGATACATGAATGGATTGGGGGCTCTGTCTTAATTCTCATTCAGGCCCCAATCAAAGAATGATTACTTCTTATGTCATGGCCCTGCTTGATACTCGCCCTCAGGAAGAGATCACTGAAGACACAGGAGGAGAGCAAAGTGTGGTGAAGAAACTAGATGCTGTCCAGCTATCAGAAGAGAATCTGGGATCTGGGATCTTAAAGGCTTATCTACAAACAAGCAGCCATCAAAGGAAAGAGTCAACTGAATCCATATACAAGGAGCATACAAGCTTCTTCTATAATCTGTGATCCAAGGATTATAAAGGCTATAATTCCTAATCCAAAGGAGGGAATACTCTCAAAGCTTTAATTGGAAAACTTGATTTGCAGGGAGCTATGGATACCGGTGGAAGCCCAAATCCTATGTGCAGGGTCCACACATGGTTAAGCCTCAACCGATTCCCCTCTGAACATAGTGGAGGTTGGTGAATATTCTTGTTATCAAAGAGCATTGTAAAGTCAGCAATGGCATAAATACACATAGGTTAAAATGTTGTATCTTATAATATGATCTCCCCTTTGACCCATTTTATAGTCAATTTAGTAAAAGTGAAGGGGAAATTTATGTGACCTAAATTTATCTGGTGAATTCTCGCTAACCTTAGGCCAAGGATGTGAATAGCATTGCTATCATGCAGAGTTCATTGGGAGGTAGATTATTGCAGATGCATTTGAGTTAAGATTTAATGACATCATTTTATCTCCTTTTCAACCCATTTTAAATTTGTTCTAATTTTTAATATAAATTTTATTGGGGGTTCTTACAACTGTTATGACTTGAATGCATCATTTGTATTAAGCATATTTATACACGTGTTCCCATATTCATTTCCAAACATTTTCTACTTGAGCCCTTAGTATAAGCTCCTCTTTCCCCCTTTCCTCTAGTCCTTTTTTTTTAATTCCAGCTCCCCATATTTTCCCTCCCCACTCTCCTCCTTCCAAAATGAATCCTTAATAATTTGCAAATTGCTATTACCTTTTCATATAGTACACTGTCCAAAGTGTCCCTTCACATACCACCCTGTTGTCTGCTGAGAGGAGGTCATATGTAGATACCTGAAATTAATTCCCCCTTTTTACTCCACCTTCCATCCACCCTCCCAGTGTCACCACTCCCCTCACTAGCCCTGAAAGATCATCTCTCTTAAATTCCCCATGTTTCCAACTGCAGTATACATCCCCTGGTCCAGCTGGAATTGTCTGATAGAATTGGGATCATGATAGTTGGTGGGAAGAAGCATTTGAGAACCAGAGAAAGATTGCATATTTCGTTGTTACTGCACTGTACCTTGACTGGCTCATCTCCTCGCTGCAACTCTTCTGTCGTTCATAATAAATAAAGTTTCCACAATAACACAAAAGATTGTACACATGCATTTCTCCAGATAGAATACACAGAAATCAGATTGACTACATCTGTGGGAAGAAACAATGAAGAAACCTAATGTCAGCAGCTAAAACCAGCCTGGGGGCAGACTGTAGAATAGCCCCATTAGTTGCTCTTATGAAAATTCATCTTAAAAACTGAAGAAAAGTAAAACAAGTTCCCAAGAGCCAAAATAAGACCTTGAGTCTATCACACCTGACTTTCAAGAACATCTCAAGGACAGATTTGAAGCAATGGTAGAAGAACCGATATGCTGTAGGAGGACATAATCTGTGAAGAAGGATTTCTTCTAGTTTGGAATCACAATCAATAATCATGGAAACAGCCAACAGATCAAACAAAACATTGCGTTGGATAGATCTGCTGCACAAGACCTCTTTAAAGTGTTGAGAAGCAATGTATTTTTTTTTTATTTTGAGGACTAAAGTGCACATGACCCAAGCTGTTGTACTTTTGATTGCCTCATATGCATGTGAAAGCTGGGCGTTGTATTAGAAATACCACGGAAGGGCATATTAATTTGAATTATGATGCTGCCAATGAAAATAGAAATTTCAACAAACTGCCCAAGAAGCCCCAACAAATATTCTTTGGAAGAAGTACAAACAGAATGATCTTTAGAGGCAAGGATGGTGAGACTTTGTTTCACTTATGTTGTCAGGAGAGACCAGTTCCTCAAAGTGGACATCATGCTTGCTAAAGTTGACAGGCCAAGAAAAAGAGGAAGGCTCTTAAAGAGATGGGTAGCCACAGGGGCTGAGACGATGGGCAGGAACACAGAACAGTAGTGAGCATGGACTGGGCATGTTTCTATTGCACATAGCCTTGCCATGAGCAGGCACTCATCAATGACAGCTAATAACAACATCACGCAGGTTTAGTGGAAAACTTAAGATTGGGCAGCTCACCATTACCAAGTAAATTTGTCCTGTAGTGATTTAGGAATTTCAAAGGCCTGTCTATAAAGCTTCATTGGCTACATTGAGCAAAAATATTTAATTTTTGTGTAAAGCATAAATTTTACAAGAGCAGAGTGAATGCTCAAACATTATGAAAGCTTAGCTAAAAAGCTTGCTGAAACCATCACATCAGCAAATCATGGACTGCAAGACTTTGGGGTCTCAGAAATAGGACATTTCATTAATCTTCTATAATTTTATGAAACCATGTTTTAACATGTGAGCCTGATCACTTAGTACAACTATTTGAAACTAGATCTATTTTTACAAGTTTGTCATAGTTTAAGGCATAACTACATGCTTAAAGGTTATATATGTATTACAGCTTAAATTTTGTCACCAATCATGCTTTTCTACGTGTCTCCCTTAGACTCAAGGCCTTTTAAGTGGTTGTGTTTCTATAAATCTTTGCACTCCATAATGGCCTGATGAGGATGGACACCCTCATTGGGAAGATATGACTTTGTTTTTTTAAAGACTTAATAAACGTGTTTCCACAAATTAAATTTGAATCGGGGAGCTTCTTTATCATTTAGAACATATAGCCTGTAGGTTTATAGCATTCCATATTGTGATCTCTAGGATTACAAGCAAGAGATCTCTATTTGGGCTGAGCCCCGGTGGTGTAAGTGGTTGAGTGCGAGACTGCGGCCCGCAGGCTTGGCGGTTCAAATCCAGCGGCGGCTCTCAGGAGCAGCACTGGGTAGCACCCACCACCAACAGAGGGCAGTGATACCTCCGCCTTCCCCCCAAAAAAATAGATCTCTATTTTCAGATAGCTAAAGTTGAATTTTATTCCATACATTTGGGGGCATTCATTGCCTTTATAATTTTTCTAGCCTCTTTTTTTGAGGGGGGGTACAATCACTGGCCCCTGATGGGAGTGGGAGGCCCAACCTTGCTCCTGCAGAGCTGCTGCTGGATTTGAACTGCCAGCCCTATGGGCCGCAGTCCCGCACTCAACCACTATACCACCGGAGCTCAGTCCTACCTCTTTTTTAATTCTTATTGTCTTCCTTTTGTTTAATTTTTTGCCCCATTTCCAACTTTTTTAAGGAGAAAAGTTAGTTTACTAACTGGAAACCTTTCTTCATGCTTAACATAAGCATTTTTGGCTATGCAATTTTCTCTAAGCATGTCTTTAGCTAATCTATATTTTGATATGTTATGCTTATTTTTCTAGAAAATCAGTTTTATTGGCATATAATCCACACATAATACCATTTAAAAGTTCAATCATATCAAGTGTTCTACAAGCATTATCACAATTTTAGAACATTGTTATAAGCTCCCATTTTCCCCAAATTCCCCTGTGATACCACCCCAAAATCAGTCATCCAGTTACTTCCTATATAGATTTGCCTATTCTGGGTTTCGTATAGAGAAAACAACAACAACCACCGAAACAAATTGAAGCAGAAAAAAACCTCAATACAAAAAAAAGTAGAAAGTATTAAAACTTAGAACAAATTTTATAGAGGTTTAAATACAGGCATGTACATATAGGTGCATATATTTGTATATGACGATGGGAAAATAGATCAATGTGCATATACTTATAGGGTTAATATTAGGACAGCAGATGGGCATTGGACATCTACTCAAGTACTTCCCCAGTGCAAGAATATTTTGTTCTATTAAATTGGCATTCCATGATGTGCACCTTCCTTACATGATCACTGAAGACAAATGTGTGCATAAGCAAATGTGGTGAAGAAAGCTGATGGTGCCCGGCTATCAAAAGATATAGCATCTGGGGTCTTAAAGGTTTGAAAGTAAACAAGCAGTCATTGAGCTCAGAAGCAACAAAGCCCACAAGGAGGAAGCACACCAGTGGGACCAAGAAGTGTCAAAGAGATCAATTATCAGGTTTCAAGAACTAATAATCATGACATTATATGCTTTCTTTCCTGATATGATCGCTGATGAAAAGTATGTGCATAAGTAAATGTGGTGAAGAAAGCAGATGGTGTCCAACTATCAAAAGATGTAGCGTCTGTGGTCTTTTTTTCCAATTATTTTATTGGGAGCTCTGACAGCTCTTATAACATTCAATACATCATTTGTATCAAGCATATTTATACACATATTGCCATATTCATTTCCAAATATTTTCCACTTGAGCCCTTGGTATAAGCTCCCCCTTCCCCTTCCCCCATTTTTTTTCATGAATCATTTTATTGGGGGCTCATACACCTCCCATCACAATCCATACACACATCAATTATATGCAGGACACATTTGCACACTTTTTGCATCTTCACACTCAAAACATCCTCCCTCCACTTAGGACCCCAGTATCAACTCCCTATACTTCCCTTCCTTCCCTCCCCCCCCATGAACCCTTAGCAGTTTACAAATTGTTATTACTTTTTCATACTGTACACTGTCAAATGTATCATTTCACTCACTTCTCTGTTTTCCATGCCCCAGAGAAAAGACTATATGTAGATCCCTGAAATTGATTCCACCTTTCTATTCCACCATCCCTTCACCCTCCTGATATCACCATTCCTACTACTAGTCCTGAGCAATCATCTATCCTAAATTCCCATGTTTCCAACTTAACTATGCATCCCCTGGTCCAGCCTGACCCGCATGACAGAATCGGAATCATGAGAGTGGGTGGAAGGAAGCATTTGAGAACCAGAGGAAAGTTGCATATTTCATTGTTTCTACACTGTAACTTAACTGACTCATCTCCTCCCTGCAACCCCTCTGTAAGAGCATATAGCTTCACCTGTTGATGGGTTTTGGGTCTCCAATCTGCACTCCCCCACATTAATAATGATTTAATTTTAGTTCTTTGATGCCTGACACCAGATCCCTTCAACACCTGATGGTCACACAGGCTGGTGTGCTTTTTCCATGTGGGCTTTATTGCTTCTAAGCTGAATGGCCGCTTGTTTACTCAAGCCTTTAAGGCCCCAGACACTATATCTCTTGACAGCTGGGCACCATCCACTTTCTTGACCACATTAGCTTATGCACACATTTGTCAGTGATCATATCAGGAAAGTGAGCACACAGTGCTATGCTTTTAGTTCTTGAAGCCTGATATCTAATCCCTTTGATACCTCATGATCCCACAAGCTGGTATGCTTCTTCCATGTGGGCTTTTTGCTTCTGAGCTAGATGGCTGCTTTTTTGTGGTCTTAAAGACTTGAAAGTAAACAAGCAGCCATCCAGCTGAGAAGCAAGCCCACATGGAAGAAGCACACCAGCCTGTGCGACCACAAGTTGTTGAAGGTATCCTGTATCAAGTATCAAAGAGCTAAAAATCATATCACTATAAATGAGGGGGAGTGCAGATTGGGGACCCAAAGTCTATCAGGAGGTGAAGTGACATCCCCTTACAGGAGAGTCAAGGGGAGGAAATGAGTCAGTCACGGTACAGTGTAGCAATGGTGAAACACTCAAGTTTCTTCTAGTTCTTAAATGCTTCCTCTCCCCCACTATCATGATCACAATTCCACCTTACAAATTCAGCTAGATCCAAAGGTGTACCTTAATACAAAGAGGAACTGGAAACATCCAGGACAGATGATCCCTCAGGACAGTGATGAGAATGGTGATACTGGGATGGTGGAGGGAAGGTGGGGCAGAAATTGGGAACTGATTATAAGGATCTACATACAAGCTCCTCCCTGGGGTATGGACTACAGGGAAGTGGGTTAAGAGAGACATCAGACAGTGTGAGATATAACAAAGTAATAATAATTTCTAAATTATCAAGGGTTCATGAGGGAAGGGGAAAATGGAGAGGGGGGGGAATGAAAAGCTAATATCAAGGGCTTAAGTAGAAAGCAAATATTTTGAGAATGATGACGGCAATGAATGTACAAAGTGCTTGGCATACAATGTATGTATGTATGGTTTGTGATAAGAGTTGTATGCACCCCCAATAAAATGATTAAATAAGTAAATAAATAAAAATAAAAGGTCAAGAGAAAAGAGAAAGTACCCCATTTGACATAGTGGCTGCCAAATGGGTTCAAAGTTAACAGTTTGAGGATGGTGCACTGTTCTGTAGGCATTGGAGTCCCTATGGGTTGGAACCCACTTTGCAGAACCAAATAATAACAACAACAAACTATCCAGCTTTAAGGCCAGTTAGCCTCCATAGTGGGACTACCAAAAATCTTGATTGTTAAAGATGAGAACAAAATTAAAAAATCACTCTGATCCATAACTAACCCAGTGGATCCGCCATGAGCCTGACTCTTCCATTTAGAAAAGGATCCTTTCTACTCAGGCTGGACGAGTTCATCCCTCATATGCTGGGATATTTGTATGATCTGACTGTATGGAGACAAAGCTGTAGGGACACCTGGCTGGGAGATGTCTCAAAAATGGTTTGATTTCAGAGGGAAACTGACATTTCCTCAACGAGGACTTCTTACCAAATTCCTGTCTGAATTTGTTATTAAACTTCATGTAATTTGAGTCCAAATATTTAGATCCAATTTCTCCAACACAAGTAGCCCTAAAAATCACCTTCCATGATGTGACCTATGGTACCTTGGCTTCATTCTGCCAGTGCTCAAGATCTTTCTAGCTCTTGTTCACTGTAGCTACAACGAAGATTGTCTTCTGAAGCACATTTCTTTCAGACAGTCAGTTCACCATGGGACAATCTCTAAAATCTTTGGAGGAACCAACATTGAAAGAAAAATCATGAGATCTCACTTCACATTCTGATCATCCCAGGACTTGGAGCAAAGTGTTCAATTATCTTAAAATTCAAGTTTATCTCATTGAAATAAAATAAATTATAAGCTCTTAGTGAAATAACTATGATAAGAAACTTTTTAATAATTAGCAACATTTCTGAAATGTCACATGCATCTCAGAATCATTGATGCATGTCAATAACTAATTATTTCTAGTTCTGAGCTTTTATCTTAAAAGCCTTTCCACAAGAAAAAATTCAGAATTCATTTTAATAATATTATTTTTATCATTGACCTCTCTCTCTCTCTCTTTTCCCTGGTATAAACTTTGGAATTAAGTAAAATGTTGCACCAAAATGAAGCCAAACATCAAGCTTTTGTCAATGAGAATTTCTTCACTGCATTGGCTATAATTCTTAGAGGTGAGAAGATTTCATCACTTATGGTTCACTTTCCAGATCCTAAACCCATAAAGAGTCACAGAGATTGTCCTTCTGCCAACTCCAAGCGCCTACACCTACCCTGTGCTGACACTTGTACTAAGAGTTGTTAGACTTGCTGCTTCATTCTTTGAGCTAGTTTCTGACAATCTCTCATAGCACCAAAGGGTGGACTATGGAAGCTATGTAGCCAGGCTCTGGGGCTCCTGGGCTCAGGAATCCCTGTGGGTTAGTTCTCATGGCTAGCAGCACTGCTGGGAGGAAGTTCACAGAACTTCAGCCCAATGGGCTGCTGAGGGTGGTGCAGGTTCTCATGGACATTGAAGTGGGTGTCTCCTGGTGGTAGTTGAGTTCCCCAAATGATAACACTTCATAGGGAGATGCAAAATCCCAGGAACAGGGCTGCACTTGCAAGAAGAGCTTGCAGATAGCCTTTTATTTTCTCTTAAATACTATGTATTTGATTGCTTAAGATGCTTCCAAATAGATTTATCTATCTATCTATATGCCTATCTATCTATTTATTAATTTAGCTATAAGTCCTTGTTTTGGAAAACTGGATTGGTTATAGGGAATGACCAGTACTCAGAGAAAATCAGCACACATTTCTTCACCTAAGCTTTGTCTATTAAGGCATATTTTACGAAGAAGTTGGGCTAATTATATCTTCCATCTAGAATGTGAAAATGGGACAGAACATGGCATCCATATTTAAAAAGAAGAAGCCGAGTAATCCACAATGACACACGTGTCTTGCACTCATCAGAGAGCGGAGGTTGAACCCAATGAGACAGGAACCATAGGGCAGATGGGATCCTCCAAGGGAAGCAGGACGTGAGCCCTGCCTTCCTGGACAAGAACCCCCTGCAAGGTGGGTGATGTCACCACACAAGCCAAAATGGTTTCATCTAAAGCGTACATTTCTAAAGCCCGAGAGCGTGTGAGTGTGAGTGTGGAATGCTTGCAACCATGGACAGAAGCAGTGTTCACACCCACTCTCGGGATTTTCTCCAGCGACTCCTAAAGTCCTCAGGTGAGCATTCGGACTCAGAGGGGTGAGTCTGAAAAAGACATCTCCATGGTCAGATCAGCAGGAGGAAGCCACAAGCAATGGGGTAAGGGGAAGAGCACCCCCAGTCTGTTCTCTTACATGGGAGAAAAGTCTGAAACTCCCAGGGCACGGTGAAAGATGAACCATGCTGTTCCCAGACACAGATGGAGATTGCATGGTGAAGGAATGAGATGAAAATGAATCCCTCTAAGCATGAGGCAGAGTCCCTGCGGAAACAAGCTGTTATTACTCTACTGCCACCCAAAAGGTTGTAGGATGGGGTCCACCCAGAAGTTCCTTGAAAGAATGGCCGGGCGACCTATTCTGCGTAAAGTGAGCTATTGATGTCCCTGTCGAGGCTAGTTCTACTCTCACACACAAGGGCAGGGCCATCATGGGGCAGAGTCCACCCTCTGGGCTAAGACTCTGACCTACCTCCTACCACTTGGGGAGAGGCAAGACCCTCAGGAACACCCCACTCCGGAGATTCAAATGGAAAGGGTGTGTCTAAGTCAGAGAAAGAAATAGGCCAATAGGAAGAGCCCCACCATTGGGGCCAGTATGGGGCAAGATGGCTCTCTGAGTGCAGTCTACCAGGGGGAGTCTGCACTTGAACTTGGAGCAGCCCTGAGAAGGAGTCACCCAAGAACCTGGCTTCCCTAAGCACATTCTACTTGCACTATACTTGAATCTGCTGGTACACTGAGAATGCCCATGGTCTCCACCAAACTCCAACTCAGCCCTGCCCCTGACTGTGTACACTCTGCACATCACACTGCAGGAGAAACAGGCTCACTTCAGGACAGATGGCTATTTATCCCAGACTCTGCCATCCTACACACACCGTCTGGGTTTCATCCAAAATGAAAGGTCAGTGGAAAGTCCAGAAGAAAATGCAGTCATCAAACAAAGCAGTGAATGGAACAAGAGTCCGTTGTGATTTGGACATAGAAGATGTCCAAAAAAGATCTTCATAAAAGATCTTCAAAGTGTACCCCTGACTAAGTGAGATAAGCAAAGGGGGACAACCTGCCTACGTCCACGAAGATGCTCAGCAGAGATTGGGATGCTAGATGAAAGATTCCACTGGAAAGACAAGCCATGAGAAGATGCCAGCAGGCACACAGAGAGCCTCAACAGGTTCATGAGAAGCCGTGGCAGGACCAAGAACCTTCCCAGAGCATGGAGATGAGTTTGTGGAGGTGAACACATCAAGAGCACAGAGAATTAAGTAGTCATAACATGGAGACAAAAGAGAACTGGATAGAATTACCCATGAAGACAGAAGAGAATACCCACGGGCTGTGGGACAATCCCAAACAACCTTCTCTGGGTGGACTTGGGAAATCCCAGTAAGGCAACTGAGAGAGGATTTGAAGAAGGAATTGCTACAGAGGTGATGACTGGGGAAAATAAGGGATGAGATCAAGTCACATATTCAAGGAGCTCAGCCAAGTCGCCGAACTGAAAACAAGCAAGCTCAAACCTCTCCAGGTCACACGCATCACTGCCATACTGCCACAGCTCTAGACGTGGGGCAATATTCTGAAGGCAGCTTGGGCAGAGAAAGCACACACGTATAGAAGAATAAAGTTATATACATTCTGTAAGACAGGCCAGCTGAGCCTCCCTAGATTGCCTGTACGATTTTTGTGTGGTGCATTAACAAAAATTTAATTTCTCACTGTTTAACTGGCACATAAAATCACCTATCATACAATTCAGTGTGGGAACAGGTCCAGGAGGCAGGGAAGTGAGGGTGATGGAGTCAAGCAATGTGCACGCAGACTTCAGTGACGAGGATCAGCAGCACAGCTCTAACCGTATTGCAGTTTCTGCAAGGCTTGCATATGCTTTGTTGATCAATCAGGTAATTTCTTTCACATACTTCCTTGTTTCCAAATACATTCTTACAAAGTGACAGCTTTGCAGCATGAGAAATGCTACATCTACACTGTGGCTATGCAAATGAGGTGTTTCCAGTTGAGTCATGTAAATGAGATGTAGGTGGCTGAGTCAGTCTGACCAATTGTCTTACAAGACTACTTTGTTTGTCTAGTCACATTACAGAACCAGCCACCCAATCATATTACAGGACACTATCATCCAAATGTATTACAGGATCTTACCGTCCAATTACATTATAGAATCTTAGCCATACTATGGGGAAGCTAGAAGCATTCTGATAGGCTGTGTTTCTGAAGTTAAAGTGGAAAGTTGTCAGATGAACGGGCCTGGGGTCTTATTTACCTCAAGACTGGAACTTTTTTCCAGGAGTCATGGATACCCAGCAGCTTAGACCTAACAACTCAAGGACAGAATATTCTGGGAGATTTGAAAACATTGGTTCCAGCTGCCCAAGGTTGTGGATACCAGTGGCTTCAAGATTGCTCCAGGAGTCGCAGCAGTATCCTGCGTCTCCCCCAGACCACAGGTGCTGCCAGGAATGCCCCCACAATTTAGTAGTTCAACCATTTTTAAAAGAGTTGTACAATCATCTGCACAATCAATAGTAGGACATTTACTCCTTTCTTTTACTCCTTATCGTCAACTTCCCACCTCCTGCCAACCTCTCCCATCATACTGCCCTTGGAAACCATCGAGGCAGTCATTGTCTCTACAGCATCACCCATCCAGGATTTCATATGGAGAAAAACAAAACAAAACACTTGAACTGGTGTTTAAACCGAGGAAGTTTAATCCATATGTGGGGCTCCCTTTGCCATCCATCGTCTTCTGCTAACAGGGTGTTCACCATTTAAGTTCTGATACCATTCCCTCCTTCAGCAATAACACTTTCCATCATCCCAGGTTACGTGTGTCCATATGTCCACATGGTAAAAACTTTATGCAGCCTTATGTTTGAACCTTCTAATGGGTGCCGGTCAGAGTTGTCATTAAGCAGGCACTGTGATTGTGACATTTCCCAATGGAAATTCCCTCCTTTAAAACTCTTTTAAAGCTGCTCCTTTGCCCTCAGGATCAATAAATGGAACCCAGGATTCAGTGTCCTTCATGGAAGAAGCCCACAACTGGCCTATTGGTCGGTCAGACCTCGGCGGTTTCTGTGTTGCTGTCATGCTGGAAGCCATCACACCAATGAGTCTAGTCTTTTTCCTGTGTAGGAGTTGGTTGAACATTTTCTCCTCTTCTGTCCAGGATCTTCTATTGGGATCCTGTGCAGAGCAGCCAGCAGCAGTAACCGAGTAGCATGTAGTTCCTCTGGCCTCAGGTGGTGGACACTGTGGTTCCCGTGGTCCATCAGACTGAGGATCTCTGTAAACCCTGATTTTCTTTATTGTTCTTTGTTTTGTGTGTGGAAGGACTGATAGCTGCATCTCTGGTGGCTATTTGCAAGCATTTAGAACTCACAACTCACCAAAGTGGAAGGTGGAATTTTGTGGGTAAAACTTTATCTTTCAGGAGTGACTATTGACCAAGTTATGCCCTGAAATTATAGTCCTAAAACCTCTAGCCCATTTCTCATTTCCTCTAGATGTATGGTTATGGCTAAGGAGCTTTCATAACTTTCTGGCCTGGTATATTCCACTGTATACCAGGAAATATGTGCAGTACATATAAACCCATGTGTAAAAACAATGTATGTAGTTTTAAAGAGTGCATTTTCAGGGGTAAATTTCTTTATCTTTTGTGAAAATCAAACTGTTCATTTTTTAAATTAGTTTATTTTTGACAGTTTCACCAGCATGCAATTCTCATATCTTTCATTTCACTAGTTTAATCATATTCATGAAAATTCTGCAACCATCACCATTATACTTTCCAGGATATTTCTTCTTCCTTGTATTCATTGTGGTTTTTAAAAGTTTTTTCCAGACTTCATCCACATGTCGTACAAGTGAATAATTCAATCGTATCGGCACTCACTGTTAGCTCTCCTACCCTCTTCCCCTATCAGGTCCCTTTGGAAGAAATTATTGCTGTAGGTGTTGTCTCTGTAGGTTTACTTGTCCTGGGTTTTATATATCGAAAAACATAAAAACCAAAACAAAGCTAAACAGCCCCCAAACAATGGTAGAATGAATCAGGGAAAACCTCAATAGAAAATATTAAAATGGAAACAATTAAACATTCCGTAAACCTCTTGTTGATTTTAAGTGCCATGATCTTAGTTCTGACCCAAAGGAATCTTATACACACAAAAAAAAAATATTGCCTGACTTGTGTCATCCTCACAATTATTCCTCTGCCTGAGCCCACTGAGGCAGCTACAACATGAATCCATCTTCTTGGGGGCTTTACTCTTTGCTCTTGCCCATCCACTTTACCAAACACGATGTCTTTCTCAAGAGACTGGTCTCCATGGACAATATATCAAAGTAGGTGAGATGAAGTGTCAACATGCTTGCCTTTTAGGAGCAATCTGGGCTGACTTCTTTCAAGACAGATCAGTTTGTCCTTCCAGCTGTCCACATACTTTCAATAGTCTTCTTCAGCACCACAATTCAAATGCATCCATTCTTCTGTGGTCTTCCTATTCAATATCCAACATTCACATACATATGAGGCAATTGAAAATGCCATGGCTTGGGTCCGGCTCATCTTAGACCTCAAAGCAATATCCTTGATTTTCAATATTCTAAAGCAGATCTGTGCAGCAGATCTGCCTGATGCAAGAGATGTCCTTTGATCTCTTGACTGCTGCTTTCATGAGAACTGATTGTGGATCAAAGCAAAATTCTTGACAACTTCAACCTTTCCTCCATTGACCTCCTATTGAACCGTTTTGAGGATTTGAGGATTCTTTTCATTGAGTCATAACTCCTACTGAAGACTGCAATACTTAAGATTCTATACAAACAGAAGTGTCAAGAATTAGGGTGGCTTGATCTCCCAGTTTTCCCAACAGGAATGTCAGTGTTCTGGTTGTTAGTTGATGTTTGCAGCTGTTCCTTCTAGATCTGAACCCCATCAGCAAATGAAAGGGTCACAAAGACTTTTCTCTAGCCATGCCATTATGGTGGACTCTACTTAGAGAAAGTATATTCCTTCTTCTTTAGCCTGTTCTTAGTCTGGAGTTCTGTTGGAATCTGTCCACTTTGGGTGACCCTGCTGGCATTTGAAACACTAGTTGGCATAGCTTCTGGGATCACAGCAACATGAGAGCCACCGGTAAGACAAAATGACAGATAAGTGGTGTTGGTCACGTGTAGACCTCCCTGGTAGACTGCCCTCGGAGGGCCCATCTTGCAGCTGTTTCTTCTTAATCGGAACCTTCTCCCATCAGCAAATGAAGGTCCCAAAGACTTTACTCCATCCGTGTCCTTACGGTGGACTCTGCTTGGAGAAGTTAGCTCTTCCTGTTGACCTGTTTCTTTCTCTGCCTTAGGCACACCCTTTCCATTTGAATCTCAGGAGTGGCATGTTCCCGAGGGCCCTGCCTTTCCCCGTGTAGTCGGAGATAGGTCAGACTCTGAGCCTAGAAGGTGGACTCTGCCCCATGATGGCCCTGCCCATGTGTGTGGGAGTAGAACTGGCCTCCACCAACAGGTCAATAGCTGACTTTACCCAGAATAGGTCACCAGGCCATTTTTCCAAGGAACTTCTGGGTGGACCCCATCCTACAACCTTTAGGGTGGCAGTAGAGTAATAGCAGCTTGTTTCAACAGGGCCTGTGCCTCACAGTTAGAGGGAGTTCATTTTCATCTCATTCCTTCACCATGCAATCTCCATCTGTGTCTGGGAACAGCATGGTTCATCTTTCACCATGCCCTGGGAGCTTCAGACTTTTCTCCTGTGTAGGAGATCGGACTGGGGGTGCTTTTCCCTCACCTCATTGCTTGTGATTTCTTCCCACTGCTCTGACCATGGAGATGTCTTTCTCAGACTCACCCCTCTGAGTCTGAATGCTCACCTGAGGACTTTAGGGGTCGCTGGAGAAAACCCTGAGAGTGGGTGTGAACACTGCTTCTGTCCATGGTTGCAAGCATTCCACACTCACACTCACACGCTCTCGGGCTTTAGAAATGTACGCTTTAGATGAAACCATTTTGGCTTGTGTGGTGACATCACCCACCTTGCAGGGGGTTCTTGTCCAGGAAGGCAGGGCTCACGTCCTGCTTCCCTTGGAGGCTCCCATCTGCCCTACGGTTCCTGTCTCCTTGGCTTCAACCTCCGCTCTCTGATGAGTGCAACATGCGTGTGACTTTGTAGATTACTCGGCTTCTTCTTTTGGAAGATGGAAGTGATGTCTTGTTCAGTTCTTCACATTCTAGGTGGAAGATATAATGTGATCAACTTCTTTTTTTTACATCTCTTAATAAATATATTAGGGTGGAATCTCTAGAGAAGCAACACTTTTATGTGTTGTATATAGAAAGAGATTTATATGAAGAACTGGCTTCTACAGTTGTAGTAATAAGGTCTAATCAGTTCAACCAGGCTTCTCTTGACCCATGAAAGCTGACACACTGGAAGCAGGATGACAAAGCAGACAGAGTGGGAATTGGGGGTTGCTTACCAGGTTGGAGGGTAATAGGACAGACACAAGTAATATATTAATCCAAACTTGGCCTGTAAATCCACCACCTGCCATCCACTTATAGCTCCTGAGACCAGCAAGCTGCACAGCCGAAGTCTGAGGAACCAGACTCAAGGCTCGAGTCCAGCAGACGGGAAAGAGCCAAAGAGAGTTCAACACTACATGGTCTCTTGTTGCTTTTCAAAAAGCCACGCCCCATGAAAGTGACATCAGGTTGCCATCTTAGTGCTACATTGGACTCTGTTCATATCCTTACCCAGGTGTGTCTAGTTAGCATAATCCCTAAACATCACAGTACAGAATCTTGGCGGAGCAAATGGGTGCTCATTTTCACCTAGTAGATTATGCCTGTGGCCAATAATGCTTTGTAGGCCAAATAAGTGTAAACTAATTATACTAATTATTTGGAGACAGCTTACATAATTATATGCATAGTACCTGGGAGAAATAAATTGTTATATGCATGTTTTTCTTGCAAACACAAACCTAGATTTGGATTTTTCTGTGTAGTGCTGTTAGTTTTGGAGCCCAAATACCACCATGAGAAAGCAACCAAGATGCCCATCAATACTTGCAAAATTCATAGCACCTCTTGGACCACAGTTATCCCAGAAGAGTGAAGCACAAATCTTAGTCCCCAAATGGAGAAGTAAAGCCAGTCTTGAAAGAAGCAGGGTATTTGACTGCATTAGCAGAAATGGAAGCATTCCTGTCCACTGCCCATGAATGCAGGGACACTCAGAACGACAGAGTAAGAGCTACAGGAAAACAGGATACTGGCTTCGCTGACACTTGAGAATGACATGACACAGCAGGGGAAGTGTTGAAGGGGAGGGCTGGAGGAGAGCAGCTTTCTGCAGGAGAAGAAGGGCAGCATCAGAGGCCCCACCCCTGAGGGTTGTAGTGGAGACAGCAATTACTAAGGTAATGCATGAGGCTCCTAAGGGGACTCTGCCAGCCCTGTGTTGCCCATGCAGCCACTGAACACGTGATTAGCTCTGAGTTGGAGTCATTCTCAAGGCTCCTGTGAACTTCCTCCCAGCAGGGCTGCTAGCCAACTAGTCCACTGGGATTCCTGAGCCCAGGGGCCCCAGAACCTGGCTACCTAATCTCCATGGTCCACCCCTTGATGGAGTGAGGTATCTTCAGAAACTAGCTCCAAGAATGAAGAAACAGGTCCTCGTTGCCGGGCTCTGACTAGTGCGTGAGAGCTCTTAACACAGGTGTCAGCACAGGGTGGGAGTCGGGGCTAATTGCTGGCAGAAGGAGAACTCCATTATGACTCATTATGGGTTTGGGGTCTGGAATGTGAAACACAAGTGGTGGAATCTCCTGACCTCTGATGATGAGAGACAGTACAGTAAAGTAGTTCTCTTCACAAAAGCTTGAGGCTTGGCTTCATTTGGGTGCAAGATTTTACTCAATTCCAAGTTTTCTGGGGAAATGACAAAGGAGGAAAGAGAAGAGAGTACTTATTGAAAAACAATAGTGATATTGGGGATGAATTATCTATATGTTCTTGAAGAAAAGTTACTTTTGAGAGTAGGTCAAAACTACAAAACATTTAGCTAGATATTGATATTCATGAGTGAATTCATAGATGCATATTACATTTCAGAAAAAGTCAATTATTTAGAATTTCTCATTACAGCTATTTCACTGTTTATTTATAATATTTTGTCAATGAGATAAACTTGAATTCTAAGATGACTGAACAGTTTGTTCCAAGTCTTGGGATGATCAGAGTGTGAACTGAGATCTCATGATTTTTCTTTCAACGTTGGTTCCTCACAAGATTGTAGAGATTGTATCATGGTGAATTGCCAGGGTGAGAGAAGTATGCTTCAGTCGAGATCCTCGACCTAGCTACAGGGGACCAGAGCTGTAAAGCTCAGAAACATTGGCAGAAAGAAGCCCTGGTACCACAGGTCTCAGAAAGTGGTCGATAGTGTTACTTGTGTTGGAGAAATCGGATCTAAATAATTGGACTCAAATTGCATGAAGTTTAGCAACAGATTAAGACAGGAATTAGGTAAGAAGATCTCAATGAGGAAATATTACTGCCCCTCTGAACATGAAGCCATTCTGGACACATCACCTACACAGGTTGCAGCTTTGCCTCCAAAGATCCAGATGATACAACTATCCCTGCTCATGATGGATGATGCTCTTGGTGCCTACATCAGCTGAGTCTTCCATCCTGAGTAGAAAGCATCCTTCTCTAAATGGAAGTGCTGTGTCTCTGACAGACCAACTGGGTTAAGGTATGGATCTGACTGATTTCAACTTTTCTTTTCTTTTTAAAGTCAGGCGTTTCACTGGTCCTAGTCAAAAAATTTCATGGCCCCATTAAGAAGGCTAACTTTCCTTAAAGTTGGAGAGTTGATTGTTGTTGTTGTTGTTGCTGTTGTTTTGTTTGGTTCTGCTAAGTGGGTTCAAACTCATAATGCCCCCATCCACAACATAATGATGCCCAGTCTTGAACCAAACTCACAATTGTTAACTCTGAGCTCATTTTTTGTAGTCACTGGATCAATCTCTCTCATGAGGAAACTCCCCCTTTCCTGCTGACCTTCTCTTTTCCCAAACATGAGATTCATTTCCAAGAACCGGTTCCTCCTCATATCCTGCCAAGAGCAGGTGAGACTAATGCCTCCAGCCTCACTTCTAAAGAATCTCTAGTTGTACTTAATCAAGGACAGAAGTGTTTGTTTTCTGGAAGTCCACGATCACCTATTTAATATTCTTCATCAACATGATAATTCAGGTTCATCAATACCTCTCCTGTTTTTCTAGATAAAGTCCAACTTTTACATGAGGAGGAGTTATTTGAAAATACCTATGGCTTATATTAGGCACACCTAAGCCCTCAAAATCAATTGTTCTGTCTTACTATATTAAAGAGGTCTCATGCAGCAGATTTGTCCGATGCATTGCATCATTTTATTTCTTGGCTGTTACTCTGATGAGTGTTGATTATGAGTTCTAGCTCAGTGAAATTCTTGATAACTTTTCTATATTCTCCTTTTATCTATTCATCCAGATATGAATTAGATGAACTGCTTTAATATTAAGCATTAACAGATTCAGTGTGCTCACTTCAGCAGCATGTATACTAAAATTGGAACGATACAGAGATTAGCATGGCCCCTGCACAAGAATGACACGCAGATTCATAAAGCATTCCATATTTTAAAAAATTAAAAATTAAAAAAGCAGATTCATGTGAGATGCAGTGACCGAATTTTTGCCACTTAGCTATAGAGCATCATCTCTGTAATATCTTGAATGAAGTTCTCAGCCTCACTTTACTTCTGCTTGGGATTGAAATTTAGTGACTGGCCTACTGGTTTGTCTACATTTGTACTCTTCCATTTGGTGACATTGACAAAAAGTATCATATGAGATACTGAGTCTGACATCGGATATATTTCTGGAGACTGATACACCAAAGAGCCCTTGTCTTGTGTGCATATTTCCAGTGGGTTATCAAATTAATACTTCTCTTTATCAAATGTGCCAGAAAATGGAGAATACAATTTGCTAAAGCAGCCAAACATACAAGCAGAAATGAATGTCAAGCTCACCTAACCAGTGTAGGGTGATAGAAAGTGTCATTAAATGCTACAAATGGAAGAGGGGCCCAAAAAGCAGAAGCTGAATCATTCTTTCCTAAAGCAGGTAGTTCTAGAACATTAACGTGTGCATCTACAGAGTATGGATGGAGACTAAATACGAATTCTGAAGAAATACAATATGTTAAAACTGATAAACTGTGTTCATAGAAGCAACTGATGAGACCCCCTAAATGTGATGACATGGGTTAATATGTAATAATTTGATATTATTTGTTAGTAAATCATTCATTTCAGATAATAATCATTATTATGCTATGATGGAGTTATTTTGGAATTCTCACTCTTGGGGAACCCATGTGTATAGAGAAGAACTGTCCTCTATATGGTTTTCAGTGACTGATTTTATAATGATAGATATTAACAATAATAATGAATTTGTCAGAAGTTTGTTAAGAAACAAATAACTTGGGTTAGTAAATGTAAGGCACCATCAGAAGCAAATGTTCTGTTAGCTTTATCTGATTCTCTAGATTCCCACATCATGTATCCCTCTGAGCACTCCTCAGGGATTCTGCCAGGTCTTCTGCTTAGTCATAGAGCAGGGGCACAGTGATGTAGGAAAGAACTACAATGCCACCTGATGCTGGCAAGGATACACCTCTACTTTTCCGGACGCTGAGCATGTAAACCTCCTTGTCTTGGGCATTGACTTGTAGGAGCTTAAGTACATTGTCACTGACATCCATGATCCCAAAATGTCATGTTTCCATTATACAATGTAAAACTCCACTACCTGAAGATTTATCATTAGAAATAGGTTGAACTTGACCAAGGATGTTGACTTTGCCGATATTAAGATAGTGGGAAGAAGGGGAAATTTGGAGTTTGAGGTGCCTTCTGCCAGCCAACCCTTCATGCAGTGTTGTCAGGAATGCCATGCTACATTCTTCATTTGCCTCAGAAAGAAAGGAAACATTAATAACATCAGAAAAGGGGAGCAGGAGCATCCCAAAACCAGACCTATCTACACTAAACATGCTGGTCTACAGTGATTTCAGAGGATGACTTATAAAGTTGGTGATGTCAAGGGATGACATAATGTTTTCTATTATAAAATGCTAGCAGTGCCTCTAATATGAATCAGAGACATATATAAACCCTAGACATATAAATGAATTGTGAACTTGCAGTTAATCATAACCCCAATCTAAGAAAAATTAGTTGTTAAAGTATGACCCTACTTGAAACCTACCCTCATGGACTGCTGCCATATGGTTGTACAGCAAAGTGTAGTGAAGAAATCAGATGGTGCCTGGCTGTCAGAAAGAATAGTGCCTGGGTTATGAAAGGCTTGTCTTAAAACAAGCAGCCATCTAAATGAGGTATCAATTAAGTCTACATGGACGAAGTATACCTGCCTAATAACTAATAAAATTCAAATCTAGAGAGAATAATATTAGAACTCAAATCATGAAGACCAAGGTTGCAGAAGGCTATAGATGATCGTGAAATCCCCAAATCCATTTGCAGGGTCTGCACAGGAATTAAGCTTCCAAGAAAATCCTTCTTGTCATACTCCAGAGATGTGAATTCTCTATCAGACGGAAAACATGGCAAACTCAATTATGGCTGATTTACTTAGGTTAAAAAACAACACCGTATTTGATCTCCTTATTGACCCCCCCTTTTTTCTTGCTTGTATTGTTTTTTTACAGTTTTATTGATACTTCTTCCACATATCATATAATTCAATAGTATGATCATGTAAAGAACACTTGCATAGTAATTACCACAATGACTTCTTCAATGTATTCATTATTAGTGTAATCTTTTAACTGTGGCAAAAAATGCTTCTGCTTTTAATATTTTCTGCTCTTTTCAATTAATGTCTTTATCTTTTATTTTGTCATTATTGTTTGGTTTGTATGCTTGTTATTTTTGTTTTATACTATCATTGCCATATGAAATCTAGGACAGGTAGATCTATAAAGGCAACAGTAAGTGTATAAATTATTACTTAGGGCCTTAGAAGATGAGTTTGGAAGGAAATAGGGAGTTAGCAACAATGAGTACAAGAAAGTACAGAAAGTATTCTGAAATTGATTACAATGATGATTGTGCTACTCCCTCGTAAAGTGATTGAAATATTAAACCCTATTACATGTGAAAAATTACTTGGGTTAATAAGAATTTTTTTAGGTAGTGATGCAATGGTCTATAAGTTTGGCCGCTAACACAATATTGGTGCTTTGAATCCATTCTGCGGTGCCTGACAAGAAAGGGTTAGCAATCTGCTACTGAGAAATCAGTCATTGAAAATCCAGTGGGGCTCAGTTCTCTTGGGCACACGGAGTCTGCATGAGTTGAAAATGACTCCATAATAGCCATTCTGTTGTTCTGAATTTTTTATTCTTCACCTTTTTGTTCTAGTGACAAATATTTTCAGCTAAAGATGATGAAACATCATTAGAAATTGAAGCAACGGGTTGACAAATAACATTCAATTTTTAGTTTAACTTAGCTTTTTAAAATCAGGAGAGTGTAACAGTCTCCATGACATCAATGAATAGATTTATTTCATCTTTACAAAAAGATAGCAATTGACTAAAATGTAACTTTTAAATTAGATTTACTATGTCAAGTGAAGAGAGTCGTGTTGAAATTCTAAGCAATGTTTTGGGGGTTTCTTTTGGATGATGTGTCTTTACTTCTTTGTCACAGAGAGGAGAAATATTTCAGCCCTGATATTGTGGTTAGTTACAATTATTGGACAATATGAGATGGCACAGGAAATTTTATCAGCTAAGATCAAACAGGGGTAATATCTTTATAGAGAGGCTTTATTTTCCACTCTTCTTGTCTTTCCCTACCATTGAAGAACCATTCTCTCTTTTTAAATCATTTTATTGGGGAACCATATTGCTCTGATCATGGTCCATACATGTGCCTATTGTCTCATGCACATTTGTACTTATGTTGTCATCATCATTTTCTAAACATTTCCTTCCTACTTGAGATATTGGTATCAGCTCATTCCTCCACTCTTACTCCCTCATGAACCCTTGATAATGTGTCACTAATTTTCATCCATGTCTTATACTGGCTGATGTCTCCTTTCACCCACTTTTCTGTTGTCCATCCCCCTGGGAGAAGGTTATATGTAGATCATTGTGATCTGTTCCTCTTTTTCTACCCCAACATTCCCCCTACCATCCTGGTGTTGCTACTCTCTTGGTCCTGAGGTGTTTATTTGTCCTGAATTTCCTGTGTTTCCAGTTCTTATCTGTACCAGTGCGCATGCTCTGGGCCAGCCGGATTTGTAAGGTAGCATTGGTGTCATGAAGAAGCATTAAAGAACTAGAGGAAAGTCTTATGTTTTGATCCACACTGCACCCTGACTGGCTTCTGAGCCATTCTTAACTCTCCTTCACATCTCAGATCTATTTCCTGTACTTACATGACCTCTTAGAAAGGATCCAGGGGGACTGGAACATTGGTTAACAATCATCTCAGATCACTCATATTTTATCATTCCCTTATAGTATTGTACCATTCTTATTCATTTCTCAAAAAGGAAAATCATAATAAAAGGAGTAAAAGGACATAAAAGTAACAAGTCAGTAATATTGGATTTTTTTTGCACAGGACACTGAGTAAAGTAATACATCCTCCTGGGATCTTTCAATGGCATTTCCCATTTTATAACACATTCTAGATCTATTTATGATGACCACAACAATCATTCTCCAGTGTTATTCACAAAACAGGTCAGGAAGAAAGCCAATCCCTTATGGTGGCTATGGTGAAGAGCTGGACCACAGATGTATGTCTCTCACAGTAAGACATTCTGCTGACAGGGCAGTATGGTTGGTAATGTTTGCCTAGATGGAGAGAACTAGATAGATATCTGGTGATAGATAGATAGATAGATAGATAGATAGATAGATAGATAGATAGATAGAATTTGAAGTCTGTTAAGTACAAGAGAAAATTGAGATAAATTTTATACAATAGGAGTTTATTGATTATTAAAACAATCTCAGAGATGAGTCAGAGAGACACAGCTAATAAAACAGCTGATATTATTAGGAATATGGAGAAAATGATTGAGGTCAGTCTTCTTCTGGAGAAAGAGCTACATAGGATGAACTCTTAACTGTCTTCATGGATCAATAACTGGTTTGAGCATCAATGGCTATACACCAGAACAGTTTTGATACATTGTGCATAAAGGTAAATGGCATATAAGGGACCTCTTACCTGTTGGTGAGAAATGAAATTAATTAAATATATAATTTTTATTATAATACAGGAAGAAAACCACTCAAGAGAAAGAGAGAACAGAGGATGATGAAGAAGGTGATCAAACAAGGAACAACACCCTGAAAGAGGAAGGTAACTTGAAATGAAAGGTTGGACACATCATCACCACTCCATCACAGGCACCTTCTCTGGTCCAGGCACACCTGTAGGGGGAGCTTCAGGTCTTTTTCTCATTGGATTTGACCATAACCCTCAAAAGCGTGACCAATACAATCCACACCTTACAGGTGACCAAACGTGAGGCTCTGAGAGAACAAGGAGCTGACGATGACCCCAGAAGACAGAGGAGGTGTGGAGTTAGCAGAGGCTTTTGAGTTCTGAAGCTCATGCTCCTTCTAGGAAGTGATATTGTCACCTCTTTGTACAGAGACATGGGTTGTCCCAGACGTGTGTGTGTGTGTGTGTGTGTGTGTGTGTGTGTGTAGGTAAGAAATTAAGAGGGTTCCAAGAGTCATGGGCTTGCATGTTCTCAGGAGACCTGCACAGTCCAGTAGAAGAGCAGACGGTGCGGCAGGGATCTGTCCCAAGATGCTGTCCTGGTTGTTCCTTCAGAAAAAAGATGAGATTTTTTTTTCCCTTAAAAATGCGCAGTCTCAGAAATCCAAAGGGACCCTTCCACTCTGTCCTCTGAGGTCACTGTGAGTCATCATTGATGCGCTGACTGTGAGTTTGGCTTATTTTTGTTTTTTGTTTTGGTTTAGGTTTGGGGTTTGGAGGGGGAGGACATTGCTTTTTACTCACTGAGTCTTCTTTTCTGAAACAAGCCAATTCATTCAGCACAGGAAAGATTAATATTCAACCTTGAAATCTCAGAAAACAGGCAGATTACCCAATAACTGAGCAGAAGCATACTTGTGCTTCCTGGTTAGAAGTGATCAGTGTCACAGGCTTGCTTTGCTTACTGAGTACTCCTTCCCTACCAGAGACTGTAGTTTTAGAAGAGACTTGATGCAGTAGGAAGTCGCTGTAGGTTTGTGAGACAGGCCGATGTTAGCCTTGGAAGTGGCAGGCAAGTGTGAAATTGTTCACTGTGGATGAGTGTGTCAACACAAGTAAGAATATGTCTTCTTGACTGAGTAATCTTCCCCTGCACCTCGCGCTAGGAAGGGAGTTGGATGTCTACTTTCTGATGTCTATCTGGTGTTTGTTCAACCAAGGTGAATGACTGATTGTATGAGGCATTTTCTGATGTTTCAGAATTTGATTTTGAGCTTCTGCTTTGAGGCCCGGGTATGCTTTCTCAGGAGGATCTCAGTTAAAAGTGAAAAAGTCAGGGGTGGTGGTAGGGCTAGCATGCTCTGAAAGAAAGTGGGGAACTGATGAGAAGGGGCTCCAAACAGAAGTGGACACAGGAAAGGCAGGTCACTGTTGGAATAATGCATGAAATGACCTTTCAGTCTCCCACTCAGATCTTCCAGCCTGGCCTCTGTGTGGGATCTGCAGTGAACCAGGAAACTCTACGTCTGCTCCCTTCCCCAACTGCCCCCATTATCTACCACTTAACCCAATGTGTGTTTACTGCCAGAAAAAGGAAAGTTAATCAACAGGAGGGTGTGGAGTCATCTAAAGGATAAGTCCTCCCATGTGTTTTTTGAATGTAAACTGTTCTGTGTAGTATTCAAACTTGATGTTAAGATACAGAGACTCTGCTGAAAATGCCCTTAGTCACAGAAAACAAAAAGGGAAGTCCCATTCCAATGTACTCTGCACAAATGGTTATCTCCCTCCCACTTTGGTCAACGCAGGAGGAGCAGAGATGTTTGCGTTCTCTATTCCCTTGTATCTATGAGGAAAAAAAGCTAACCATCCATGCAATGGTTGCTTCTCTGAACTCGTGACCAACGAGTAGCTTCTTAGCAGGGTGAGTTAGGAAAAATAATACACACACTTGCACACACAGATACAATTTTCAGTGCCACACCATGTCCAACTAAAGCCTGAAGGGACCAGGGTATATAAAGAAGACTAACAGTCTGCCAAATCCTGAAAGTGCTGAATCCCATCCTCCGCATATAATATAAACTGTCTTGGACATCACTGATGTCTTAGTTTTGGAAAAGAATGAAGGAGAAAGCACACTTGCTAGTTTGCTTATTGAACTTTAAGAGGTCGTGCCACTACTATTAGCTATATGAACACATTGCGGACGCATCCTGAGTTTATCCGGTCTTTAATGTATTCCCTTGCAGACGGGTTTTGGATCTCCACTACTTTTCCACCCCTTCACATAGATTTGGTTGCGTGATTTTTAACTTCTTGATTTTAGAATATCTGGTCTTTAATGTGTGAGTAGAGTGCTGTTACCATGACTGGATGAAGGCATACTAACAACCTGTGGTAAATAAATGACACAGGTTTGCTTAATGACAGTGAAGAGCCGTGGAAGCACTCGCTGTTGAAGATCAAGGATTGAAACCTTCAGCCTGGATTACAACTCAAAGAAGAAGGAAACTAACACCCTCACAACTGGACCACTAGGCAGCATCATGCTAAATGGAGAACGGGTTGAAATAATCAAGAATTCTGTCTTACACATTCACATCAATCCCTATGGAAGCAGCAGTCAAGCGATGAAAAGACATATTGCATTAGGAAAATCTGCTGCCAAGACCTCTTTAGTGTAATGAAGAGCAAGGATGTTGCTCTGACAACAAAGTGAGCCTGACCCTAATCATAGCATTCTTCACTATATCACATGCATGTGAAAGTTGGACATTGAATAAGGAAGACTGAAGAAGAATCAATGCATTTGAATTGCCATGCTGGAAAAAATACTGAAAGTACCACAAACTACTGAAAAAGACAAACAGATCTGGATTGGAAGAGGTAGGACCAGAGTGCTCCTTAAAGACAAGGATGGTGTGTCACTACCTGGGTTGGCTAGAAAAACAAATCCAAGGTACTCATATATATGTAAGAGAGAGTTGTATATCAAAGAATAATTACATATTAAGAAAACATTCCACACCAGTCAAGATCAAATCCATAAGTCCAATATTAGCCCCTATATCTGATAACAATCTATAAATTCCTTTTCAGACTCATGCAACACATGTAATAATGCTGAGTATTGGAAAATCACAGGCCAGTAGGTGGAAAGTCTTACAGATCCAGTGTTGGTGGAAGCATCTCAGAACTGGTGTGAGTTTCCATGTGACTCCTCCAACTCCAGGGCTCCATCAGTGTGCCTCCATGTGGCTTGTCAACAGGAATGACCCTCAGGGAATGTGAATCCCACCTCCTGGGAAGAATACTGGCGTTTCCAGAATCCTCAGTAGAAGGCCATGCCCACACAGAAGCCTCATTGTCTACTACCTGAATGATAGGCTAGACTTCACTGTTCGCAAGTTAAGAGATTATGTAACTGCCACAGAGGGCAAGACTTCATCTAACATATCTTGGACATATCGTCTAGAAAAACAAATCCCTCAAGAAGGACAAGTTGGTTGGTAAAGTGCAGGAACTGTGAAAAGGAGGAAGAGCCTCCATGAAATGGAATGACAGGGTAGCCGCCTCAATGGGCTCAGGTAGAGGAATGCTTGTGAGGATGGCATGGGATTGAGCAGTGTTTCCTTATGCACAGGGTCGCTTTGGGTCAGAGCTACTCCAAGGCACCTAACAAAAACAACAGCAACAACAACCCAAAGTCATACAGATGAGAAGGAACAACAGTTTGAAACTGAATTTATCTAGTCTAGGTCTTTCCATGAGGCCCCTGCCACTTTCCAATCTTCTTCCTTTTGTCAAGAGTGTGTGAGTTTCATGATATGGGGTCTACTGTACATATTTAAGGGAGCTCTTTGACTTTCCATCTATGTTCCCCTTCATTGCTTACCATGTCAACTATCTTTGTCATGTATCTTCTCTGGAATTTGAGCTAAGCTGGTGAATTGGAAGCGTTCCTAACTTTTCATTTCATTGTCTGTAGGATTCCATTATGCCTCTTTGAGACCACATTAAGTCCTTGAACAGTCACTGACTTGTTTTCCTGGTGCAGAGAATGATGCATTTTTGGAATGAGCATATCATCTGGGCTTCATGAAGACCTGATCTTCTGAATAAAGTCTGGTTATAGCACACAGCATGCTTTTGCATGGTTCTCTGATTCCACAACTTCTGTTATTGCTCATTATTTCTGCAGATGACTAATCCGCACATTTTAAATGGGGATGACATATAATCAGACATGGGTGAGTGAATTTATTCTCCTCGGCCTGTCCAGTGACTGGGACACTCAGGTGTCCCTCTTTGTCCTGTTCCTGGTCATGTACCTGGTGACGGTGCTGGGGAACATTCTCATTGTTCTTCTGATCAGACTGGACAGCAGACTCCACACACCCATGTATTTCTTCCTCACCAACCTCTCCATTGTAGACGTCT